>PVIC010019740.1:0-30238 GCA_004025085.1 Thryonomys swinderianus | reverse complement strand
ATCGATCTTGTCATTCTTTATGGCAGAGTAATACTCCATTTTATAAAAAAAACCACATCTTCTTTATCCACTCTCCAGTTGATGGACATTTGGGTTGTTTCCAAGATTGAGCTATCACGAACTGAGCTGCTATGAACAAGGGTGTACATCTGTCTTTCCAATGTGAGTTTTTAAATTCTTTTGGGTATATTCCTAGCAGAGGGATAGCCGGGTCAAATGGAACCCCTAGTCCTAATTTTCTGAGAAATCTCCACACAGATCTCCACAATGGTTGCACAAGTCTGCAATCCCACCAACAGTGGAGAAGGGTTCCTTTCTCCCCACAGCCACGCCAGCATCTATCGTTGGTTGATTTTGTGACTGCGGCCATTCTTTGTGGAGTGAGATGAAATCTCAGTGTTGTTTTCATTTGCATCTCTCGAATGACCAGTGATGTTGAACATTTCTTCATATGTTTCTTGGCTGCTTTGACTTCTGCCTCTGAGAAGTGTCTGTTCATTTCAGATGCCCATTTTTGAATTTCCCCAGACTTTTTTTGAGATAGGTTCTTGTTAAGTTGCTAAGCTGCTCTTGAAATCGCAATCTTTCTGCCTCAGCTTCCCAGGATTCTAGAATTACCAGATTGTGCCACTGTAACTGGCTCAAATTATTTTTTAAAAATTTCTTCTTTGAAGTAAATTTTGAGAATTAGGTATAATTTTTATTTTATATTGACAGATTTTTGAGAACAGAGTAGTAGATGAAAATAAAAGGGGCTCACGGTAAAGCAGGCAGAGAGAAGATGACAAGTTCAATTTTAAATATATCTACCAGATATAATAGTTCCTAAGGAGATTAATCCAAATCAGTTCAAGGGAGCCAGTTACATGAAAGTATACACAGATCCACAGGCTCTTGCAGAGGTGTTATGGCTTAGACACACAGAAGTGACCAGCAAAACTGATATGGATAAAGCCACCCAAGGAGAATACTGAAGGACAGAAAATCGGGGCTGATAACAAAAGTGTGATAAGATGATACAGAAAGAAAATAAAAGAGCATGTATAAAGGGGGGGGAGGAGGGTGGGTAGGGATATGGGTAAAAATGAGAATTAACTTGTGGCATATACTAGTACAAATTTCCCAATGTTATATGTGATTTTGAGATGTATATAAATTGTACCAATAAAGAATTCAATTAAAAAAAAGTGTGATAAGAGTTACACTTAAGAAGACTGAGAAGGAAAAATCAGAGAAGACAAAAACAAGGAGAAGCAGTATCACAGAAGCCAGGTGTGGTGGTGCGGTGGCTCACCCTTATAATTCCTGCACCCTGGGTGGCGAAGGCAATAGGACTATAAATCCAAGCCCAGCTCAGCCAAGTTCAGCAACTTGGAAACTTAGTGAGATTCTGTCTCAAAATTAAAAATTAAAAAAGAGCAGGGGATGAGTATGTGCCTCAGTGCAAAGCTTCTGGGTTTAAGTCCCAGTACTGCAAAGAAATTAAAAACAAAACAAATAAACAAAAAAACCACAAGAGTATCATGGGAACCAAAGAAAAGAGGGGGATTAAGAAATCCTACAGATATAAATATGAAATTAAATATCCCCAGACTTGACTAGTCAATTGTTAAAGGCAATTTTTAGTGTTAAATCCTGAGTAAAACAAAGATGATAATTTTTCAAGAGTGGGAAAAAACATTAAGATAACACACTGCAAAGTGAATATGAGAAAATGTGGAATAGGCTTATTTGCTTATTTTCAGACAATACAGATTTGATCTTAATCATCTGCTGAGAGAAAAGTCAAGCTAGATGCTCTAATAGTGAAGAACCAACTATGCCAATGTAACTTCTATTGTGTTGACAGAGTAAAATATAATTTTAATAATCTCTTCCATTAATTTTCACTTTATCTAAGTCCATTCCTAAACCAATAATTCCCCCTCTATATACTATTTACCTACTGATACAGAAATCAGTCTGGGTATGATCAAGCTTTTGTTTTATGATTCCTCCCAATATTCTTCCTACAGGGAACATGGTAGCTTTCCAGATTCAACTGTACATCTCTGATCTAAAATATGCCAAATGCTTCTGGTCATTCAGTATTTGTGCTGCTGTATTATGATAAGATTTCTATGGGCTGGATATAGTGAATCACACCTGTAACCTCAGCACTCCGAGAGGCTGAGGCAAGAAGCTCACAAGTTCAAGTCCAGCCCAAACTGTTTAGCAACTCAGTGAAACTTGTCTCAAAATTTTTAAAAATTTAAAAAGACTAAGGAGGTAGTTCAGCATGAAGATCCTAGGTTCAATCCCCAGTAACACAAAGAAAATTTTTAAAAGATTTCTACATTTAGAACAGAGAGCAGTAACTTGACAGAAACTAGAAGCTAACTTGAAATGGGGTTTAGAATGAACAAGGTTTGAAGGACTGATTTCAATTGCTTTACAAAAGGATTTTAGAATAATAAATACTTGAAAAAGACATTAAAATATTTCTTATGTTATTTTATAAAGAGTAAGAAGATTCAATTTAAATTTACCTGAAAGTGCAGAGCAACTGTAGGTCTGGCCATCAGCTTACTGAAATGTTCATTATACTCTGGTGAAAGAATGTCCTGTGATAAAGTTTCGTAAGGATCAAATGCTTGCTCCTGTTTTTTGGAAAATAAAAATGTGTCAGGTCTGCAGTACTGGGGATCAAACTTGGGCCCTTGTGCTTCCAAGGTAGGCATGGTACCACTTGAGCTAAGTCCCAGACAAGAAATCTGTTCTACTAAAATGGTACAGATTATTTAATGGCAAAGTTTTGTTCAAGTCTGTAACTACATTTCTTCACTTTTTCCTCTCTACTTTTCAGGGTCCAGAAGTAACTACGGCTGTCTTTTAAAAATGTACTGACCTTGACCAATAGATGACAAGAGGCTTTAAGTCTTATTATGGGACTGTCTTTGTGATCACAAGTACCACACCATTAAAATACACATTTTACCCTCAGTAAATGAGAAATATATTTAGTAAAAAATACCCTGGAAACTCAGCCTTAGGTTGAAATTAGCTTACATTTAAGATACTTTAAAAGGAGGCAAAATTATTAGCTGTGCTTTATTCAATCTGTATTTTCCAAAGCTGGGGAAAAAAGAAGTAGAGCAAAGGGAACATACAGTAAAATAAGAAAGGAAAAAATTTTCATAATTTCTCCATTTATATTTAAGTGAATTTCTATTTTCCAATAATCACTAAGTTCAATGTTTAGTTAGACCCAAGATGTCTGTTTCACTTTTATACCTTAATGCACAAAATATTGATTTTTTTCTCAGAAAAAAAAAAGTACTGGCAAAGATATGGAGAAATTAGAGCCTTTGTTCATTGGTAGTGGGAAGGAAACTGATACAATCCCTTTATAAAACACTTCACCAATTCCTCAAAAAATAAAACACAGAATTACTATACAACCTAGCAATGTGCTCCTAAGGACATACCCAAACTGGAGACCTGCAACATCATTCACAAGTGCTAAAAGTGGAGAAGATTCAAACCAATGGATACGCAAGATGAGGTACAGGTAAGCATCCCTCACTGGAAACGCCAGGAACCCAGGAGTGTTTCAGATACTGAGACACTGCAGTATAGGGGTTGACTATCCCTAGCCTGAAAAGCCAAGCTACAAAATGCCATGAAATGCAAAACTTGAATGAATGCTGGCTCTACACGTCTAAAATCACTCAATGTCTAAAAATCAGAGTATTTTATATTTGAATTGTTCTTCTTGTATTTATGTAAAATGGAATATTAGCCAGCCAGAGGCAGCAGTCCCTTTCTAATACACACAATGACAGATGAACTTTAAAATACTACCCTAATGAAATACATAAAATGTTACACAACTCCACTAATATGAATTATGTTAATAGAGGTAAATTCATAGAGAAAGAAAGATTCAAAGTTACTAAGAGTTGAGAAAGGGAGGAATACAGAGTTCCTGCTTACTGGGTAGTTTCTGTTTGAGATTATTAGGTTTACAGCTAGACAGTGGTGATGGTTCCACAATATTATGAACTTAATACCAACTGAACTGTACACTTAAAATGGTTAAAATGCAAAATGTTATGCTTTTATATATAGCCAAAATAAAAATACTAATACAGTATTTACTTTTAAGGTTTTTTTTTTGTTTGTTTGTTTCTTGAGACAGGGTCTCACTTTGTAGTTCAGACTGGCCCTGGGCTCACTATGTAGCCCAGGCAAGCCTCAAACTCAGCAATCCTCCTGCCTCTGCCTCCAGAGTGCTGGAATTATAGGCATGAGCCACCACACCTGGCACTGTGGTATGTGGTACTGATTGCTGGTGGGCATGAGTCACCACGCCCAGCATTGTATGTGGTTACCAGGGATTGAACTCAGGACCTTGTGCTTGTGAGGCAGGTGCTGGAACTGCTGAGCTAAATCTCCGGCCCTATTTTTAAGTTTTTTTGAGACGGTCTCGCTCTGTAGTTCAGACTGGCCCTAAATAAACTATGTAGCCCAGTAGCCTCAAACTCAGCAATCCTCCTGCCTTGGCCTCCTGAGTGCTAGGATTACAGGTGTGAGCCACCACACCTGGCAACTAACACAGTATTTTTAGAACCAAACTATCTTTAGGAACATAGAAAATTAGTAAAAGACTACCATTTATTATGGTGTCATAACACAAAAGTACTAAGAATGAAGACTGAGTATTTCAGTTAGGCATTAGTAACAATATTTCCATTTTACTAGTTTCTTTGTCCTACAAAATGGAAATAATAAATTGTTTTCAGGAAATATAAAGGGATCATAAAATTTGGTAATTTCTACATGAAATATAAAGACAGCACTCTTCAAGTACTGTTTTCCAAAAGAAAGAAAATGAATCATGTCATACCCAGAGTTGAGGGTAAAAGACTAAAGAAGACAACTTGAATACACTGAAATATATATGGAAATTGGCTTGGAAAGATGCTTCAGAGTTATAAAAATATAGGTAGTCTTTAGTACTACAATTTCACTTGAAGGACTACATCCCCGCAAATTATTAGACTATGAAGACACCATACAAATACGTTTATTGCAGTGTTGTTTGTAACAACAAGAAAAACTATACAAGCTTATGATGGTTATGGTGTCTCCATATAACAAATGGCATTATTTATCTTAATAATTATGTTAAAGTATATTTATTAACATGGACAATGGTCCTGATACAAGGTATATTACATATAAGGATAAATGTTATAAGCTTATCTCTGAGAATTTCAAAATAGTGAGTTTTCATTTTATTTATACAGTATTTATCTCTAGCTTTTTTCACTGTTTTTAAAAAGAGCCACATTACTTTATAATTATTTAAAATAAAATTACTTATCATTCCTTGGCCTTTTGGCTAATACCAAGTGTAAGATAAAATTACTTTCACTTGGGAAACATTATTATAAAATCTTTTTATTTCTGAAAATTAAGTCTAAAATACACATAACTAAATTTTAAATGCACTCATCAAGAAAAAACTAGAAGTAATGGCTGGGGATTTAGCTCAGTGGTTCCAGTGTCTGCCTGGCAAGTGCAAGGTCCCCAGTTCGATCCCCTGATAACCAAATACCACAATGCTGGGCACAGTGGCTCATGCCTGTAATCCCAGCACTCAGGCAGAGGCAGAAGGATTGGTATGAAATCAAGGCTGCCCTGCACTACATAGTGAGTTTAGGGCCAGCCTGAACTACACAAAGCAATACTCTGTCTCAATTTAAAAAAAAATGTCTAGAAGTAATGACTCTAATATATAAATTTACACCCTGAATATTACCATAATATCACTGTGAATATTACCATATA
This sequence comes from Thryonomys swinderianus, assembly GCA_004025085.1. Taxonomy (NCBI): domain Eukaryota; kingdom Metazoa; phylum Chordata; class Mammalia; order Rodentia; family Thryonomyidae; genus Thryonomys; species Thryonomys swinderianus. The sequence goes on along the minus strand of PVIC010019740.1, from coordinate 24,403 downwards.
TAAAGTCACTAAAATGTGGACAATGTAAATTTAGTTTACTGTTGAATCATAAGTGTTTTATTATAGCTAGCAGCAACCAGTACCTTGTAATTTTTACAAAGAATATTTTACTGAATTTCTTAATATAACATGAAATCTTTCATGAGAATTTAAAGTAGTATTGTAAACTTACTTCTGCCAAATCCTCAAAGCAGCTGCCAGCTAAGGGATGAGGACTGCTTTCATCAGTCATTTCAACTGTGTCTTCAATCAAACCTAAAAGTTTCATAGTCAATTCATGTATATCTGAAATGTTACTAAAAATCTTTTCAATATCCTGAAAAAGAAAAAGAAAGGTAACATGAAGATAAAAATTATGCTTAAAAAGTTACTAAATACAAATAGAACGTAGGTTTTAAGGGTGCACACTCGATCTCCTACTAATGTATTCCAATACATAGTTAAAGTCAATTGTGAATACAGGAGGAAAAATATTTCGTATTACAGATAGTAACAATACTGGCAAATATAGATCTTACACAGTTTTGCTCCAAAATTATAAAATTTTACATTGTGAATAATTTTAAGAAACTTTTTGTTTTTAGTGACAAGCTTTTCACTATGAGGCCTAGGCTGATCTAAACTCCCCATAGTCCTGCCTCCAATCTCAAATACTGGGATTATAAGTGTGTGCCACCATGCTCAGCACTAAGAATTTTTCTTTTTTTTGGTACTGGAGATTGAACTCAGGATCTTACACTTGCCAAGAAGGCACTGTGCTGCCCTAGCCCAGCGGTTCTTTACATAAAGAATTTACGCATCTATGTATTTTTAAAATTGGCTAAGATGATAAAAGACTTGGTTAATGTCATATAGTTAGGGACAAGAATTGTGACTGGAACACAGGTAACTCCTAATTCAGAGAGAATCTGATTCTATAATTTGCAATTTTTGGATAGAAGAAGGAATTGAAGATTTTGTTCTAATTCCCATGTGTGAATTATATCTAGGTTAAGACAGGTTTGAGCCCTCTGGACATAAACAGATCATAATGACTGACTATCCAAGATACAGTCAACTATTACTCACCTTGGCATCTAGTAATGGAAATACAAGCTCTGGAACATGACAGACTTGAACTTAAATCCAGGTGGCGCACACCTGCAATCTTAGCTCATCAGGAAGCTGAGGCAAGACTATTCCATGCTTAGTATATGAAATAGGTTCAGCCACTGATCTTGTAGTGCCTTGTGGTGAAGTGTAAGGAGCCAACAATGGAGCTCCTAAAACGCTGGGAATTTTCTGATAACAAGATTATCTATCTCTATTATTCATAATGATCTCCTTTGGTAACTCCTGAGTTCATGTTAAAAAGGTAAAACTGGACTCCCCAGACAGCACCAAGATGGAGCCAGTCACCAGAAAGAACAAATGATTACAGGATTAAAGGATGGAACTTTCAACTCCATTCACTGACCTCTAGGGAACAAAGAGAGGTGCAGACAAATAATGCTGTACAAAAACTCTCAAAGTTCCAGTAACTGAACATGAGGTCTGGGAATGACAGACTTTCTGGAGGAGCCGTGAAAGTTGTTTGCTTCTTCTATCTCCCCTTATCCAGTCATCTGCTGTTCATGTGTACCCTTTATGACACCCTTGATGATACACTGGTAACACTAGTATTTCCCTGAGTTCTGTGAGCTGTCCTGCAAACCAATCGAACCAAGGATGCATCAATTTGTCATAGCCAGTTAGTCACAAGTCATAACCTGAGACCTGAAGTCAGCAGCTGAAGTTCAGGAAAGTCACAGTGGGACTGAGTCCTTTACCTGTGGGATCGGACACTGTCTCTGGACAGTGTCAGAGCTGAGCTGAACTACAGGACACATATGTGGTGTCCACTGAAAAATGACTACTGCGTGGAGGATAAAAGTCTTCTGGCTGTACGTGAGCATGTGCTAGCCGAGCAACCCTGTTCAGGATCGTAATCACAGCTATTACCCTTGGGTACTTGTTATGTTCCAATCACTCTCCAGGCCCTGAATGAATAGTCTCCTAGCAGCCTTAATTTCAGAGATAAGGAAAGCAAAGGTACTGAAGAGTTGATAATTTTCCATTAGTTACATATCTCATATGGTTGAGAATAAATGAAATGATTTCTGTACAATACTTCTCATATATATTAGGCCCTCCACAAATGTGAACATTTTGAAGATAGCGCAGAAAGTTCTTGAGCAAACCAAGATCAATTCTGTCATTCATCTCTTTGTCTAATATTTTTTAAGTACTATGTTCTGATTTAGATAGTCTTTACCTCAAAAGTTCACAATCCATATTCATATAGATAGATGAGATTCTCACTTTCTTTTGTCCTTCAGTACAATTAAAATTTTCTATCAAACCTGTACTAGTCCAGGAAAGAGATACATATAAACCAATTCCTCAGGGCCAGGGATTTAGCTCAAGTGGTACTGCATGTACCTTGAAAGCATAAGGCCCCTGAGTTCAATCCCCAGTACCACCAAAAAACCCAAAAAACAAAAAACAATTCCTCAGGAATGAAAACTAAGGTGATGTAGAAAGCTGAAGGCGACATTAGTAAATAGCACTTATTAAGCTTTTATTCTTCATATCGCTATAGATTAACTCTGTTTTAATATAGTGGAAAAGAACCCAAATTCAAACTGGGTGTGGTAGCACACACCTGTAATCTCAACTACTCAGGAAGCTGAGGCAAGAGTATCCCTTGAGCCTGTGATTTCATGTTTAAGCTCTATAACTAACTTAATTAAGTCATGGCCATTTTAGGTCCATTTTCATAAGCAGAAACCATAACACCTGACCTACAGATCGCATGACACTGCCATATAGGTCAAATAAAACAGTACAGTACTATCCTGGATACTTAAGGCAGGATATTAGGAGGAAGCTAATCCACATTGCTGACCAAACACATATACAAAAAAGAAAAGGTAAAAGACAATTAAAACACCTTAAATTATCATTTAAATTCATTCTTTTGGAAAAGCATGAGAAAAGCTAAATCTTTTTTTTTTTTTTTTTTAGACAGGGTCTCACTTTGTAGCTCAGGCTGGCCCTGAGCTCACTATGTAGCCCAGGCAAACCTCGAACTCAGCAATCCTTCTGTCTCTGCCTCCTGAGTGCTGGGATGACAGATGTGAGCCACCACGCCCGGCTCTGTGGTATGTGGTATTGATTGCTGGTGGGCATGAGTCACCACACCCAGCATCGTATGTGGTTACCGGGATAGAACTCAGGACCTTGCGCTTGCAAGGCAGGCGCTGGAACCACTAAGCTAAATCTCTGACCCCACTAAATCTACTTTTTAATCCAAAACACATAACTCTGTCTGAGCATCACTCCTACTTATTCATGTAACAGTGACTTTTGGGAAGAAATCAGGAAATGTAAGATAAACAGCTGTTCAAACACATACTATTTAAATTACATGACACAAGGAAAGAAAAAGAAAAAAAATTAAATCAGTATTGTCACTTAAGAGTTCACTTTAGAAGCTACAGAAGAGCCAGGTGTAGTGGCATGTGCCTGTAATGCCAGCTCTCTCTGGGGGGGCAGAGGCAAGAGGATCACAAATTTGAGTCTAGTGTAGCCAATTTAGTGACTTGGCAAAACCTTGTCTCCAAATAAGATACACAAATAAACCCGGGCTGGGGATGCAGCTCAGGGGAAGACTCCGAGCTCAGCCGGGGGCTCCAGAGGTGAAAGGAAGGTAGACGGCTCTGCGTCTCCACCCTGCTCCTCCTGCCCCACGCTGTCCCACACTGTCCCAACCAAAGGCACTTACTTCTCTGTCTGGTGCTCTGCATAAAGTTTCATTTTCAAAAATTCTACTATTTAAACTGACCCATTTTCAGAAAGACAGGAAAAAGCATAAGTTTTTCTTTTCTTAACTACACACCTTTTTTCACCACTTCCAACCTCATTAAATGTGCCTAATATCTCAGGTATCATGTTGGAGCAAAAGATTTCATTCAAGTATAAAGCCCTTTTTCTAATTTCATGTCAAATTGTCATTATCACTGCACTAAATTAGTATAATAACTTAGATTTTTTGAAAACTCACAGATACATAAAAGAGTAACCTAATAAAACAGTATCATTAATTATGATTTCAAGCTGCTATTTGTTTTGGGAGGTACACAGAATTTCAGACCCAAAAAGGTACTTACAGAAGGTTTAAATAACTTTCTGTCAGAAAGAAAGGCTTCTCGAAATACTTTTATGATCATGTTCAGTTCCCGAAGATACTGCCTTTCTTCTGCAATTTCAGTTCTGACAAGGTCATAGTAGTTTAATTCACTTGAAGAACTTGGTTCATCGTCACATAGAGAAACTAAACCTATATCATCTTGATCAAACATGTCCATCAAAACCTGTGAAATGTAAATGAAAGAATGAGTATTAGCCCTCCTTTTATAAAACTGTCTCAAAACATTTGAAGTTAAAACATTAAACAATGAAGGCCGGGGATTTAGCTCAAGTGGTACTGTGCCTACTTTGGAAGCACAAGGGCCCAAGTTCGATCCCCGGTTCCACAAAACAAACAAACAAACAAACAAATAAAAAACATTAAACAATGAGAAGTTTTTATATTATAGGCAAATAAATATTAGAAAATACAGAGAAAGAAAAATAAAAAGATAATATTCAGTACAGTAAAATAAATATTATTGGAAAAAGGGAAACCTAATGGTGAGACACCCATACCCACTGTGCATGTATACACATACAGATGTGCATCTGTATATATCCATGTATGAAACACATATATACTCACACATGCATACATGCACACAAACATTCCTTAGAGGAAAATATCACACTTCTGGAGAACAATCTGCATGGAAATAAAATGCCCAGCTCAGCCACTGAACACATTCCCACAGCCTCAGCTGCCAGAGGAGCTGCATGACTGTGCCCCGCCAGGGGATGGGCAGTCATGGCTCAGAGTCACCTGACTCTGGGGATCAGATGCAGGCATCAAGTTTCTTGGCAACCCCAGTGTGCAGGCCCTGAGGACTGTCAGGTCCCTGCTGAGTCTTCTGGCCCAAGCCGGAGTTGATCATTAGCTACCTCTGCACCTTGGACTCACTAGTGTAATAGTTCAAATCACACTATACTGCAGTTATTTGCTGGCAATATTTTACCTTCACAATAAAATAACAGCTAACACAGGGATTACTCTTTTATTTGATGTTGTATCTTCGCTGCTCACAACAGTGGCAGGTATATAAACAGGTGGTTCAAAATTACTGATTTTAAGGAAAAGGAAGAAAAATGGAAAGGGAAGAAAAGAAGAAGAGAAGAAAATGGACTCAACTTTCTTTGTCAAGTACCTATTAGCTAGGAAGGCAGACTGACCTGCAAAGAATAAAAGCAGCAGGCAAGTGTAGCTGTCCTGCGACGTCCTTTCCTTGCTGCCTGTGCTTCACTAAACTACTCTGTGATGCCGAAGGCTATTTTTCGAAATTACTTTTACTTAGAAGTACCAAAGCAGAACTCTCATTCTAAAAATATGAAAATTCAGCCTACTTTTCTTAAACTGGTTTGAGGGCTTGGATATTTTTTCCTGTTATGTAAAAGATTCTTGACAGAGGAAAACAACCCCTATCCTGTCACATGTTTAAAAACCTGAAAATATCATGGCTATTCTGCGAAGCCAAGATTCTTTTGCCCTCCAACACCAGGAATCATAAAAATTATTAATATAATCATATACAAAAAAGAATGAGCTGCGTGCAGTGGTGCACACCTGTAATCCCAGCACTTAGGAGACTGAGGCAGAAGGATCACTGCAAATTTGAGACCAGCCTGGGCTACAAGTTCAAGGCCAGACTACACTGCTCAGTCTATCTCAAAAAACAACAAAAAAACCTCAAAAAATACCAAAAACAAGAATGAAATGAAATACAATCACTATTATTCAAGTTAACTTTAATACTTTTTGACACTCACCTTATCTGCACACATTGACACTTTGATGTCCTGCTGAGATATTTCATAATGTCGGATATTAAAAACATAATTACCAGCCAATTTTAAAATATCTGCTGAGATGTATTCTAGAACAGCCACAATATACAGAGACACATGGTAGTCCACTTTATACCCTAAAACTTCCTGTGGAAAAAATAAACACTTGAATTCCAAAACAAGGCTCTGTCAAGTACTTAAATACTCCAATTTTACATCCCTGCTTATGAAGAACTTTCTATAAAACAGTGTCTCTCCCTATTGGTACAATAGGATATAAAATGAGCCTCTCCTTCCAGTGTTATGAGTGGTTTTGTTTGTTTGTGTTTCTGTATTTTTAGACACAGTCTTGCTATGTAGCCTAGGCTGGCCTTGAACTCACTGAGATCCTCCTGCCTCAGCCTCCTGAGTACTGGGATTACAGGTGTGTACCACCACACTTGGCCAGTGAGTGCTTTGTTTCTCAAGAAATACCTAATCTAACAAATTTGCCTCTTCAGGTTCTAACACAAAAATCTTAGGCTGGGCTTCACTAAAGCCTCTTAATGAGATATCTAAAACCATTTGACAAGTAGCTCCTTTCTTTAAGGACCTTGCTTTAATAGCAGTAAGCCTGCTAGGTGTGGTAGCACAAACTTGTAACCCCAAGTACTTGGGAGGTTGATGCAGGAGAATTCCAAGTTCAAGGCCAGCTTGAGTAATTTAGCAACACTCATTTCAAAATTTAAAAATAAGTGTGTGTGTGTGTGTGTGTGTGCATGTGTGCAAGTGATGTGTAGGGGGGTATTCTTGAAACTGCTACCATAGGGTCTTCACACTGATGCTTACCATGTTCTATAAATCAAATAATTTTCTCTAGATTACTTTTCCAATATATATTAGTTCTGAAATCCAAATAGTTTCTGATGTTACATATTTTTTAACCAACAAAAGATTATAAATGCCACTATTATTAACTTTTAGTATTATTTAAAAGGCAGTCTGGTTTCACCAGATTATATTTATTTTTATTTTGTTATTGGAAGAGTGGAATGAGGATTAAACCCAGGCCTTTCACATGCTAAGCATGTGCTCTGCCACTGACCTATACCCGCAACCACTATTTTCATTTTGTACACATATTAATACAGACTTAGGAGAGTATACTACAAATATACATGCAAAAACCATACTAAGAGACCGTGCTGTAATGATACTATATAAAAATATTAATACTATATAAAGCATTATTACAAACAACCTTTTATACCTTCAAAGAAGGATGAATTTTGTCCACAGGCAATAAAAGGGGATTTCTTCGCTTTCGTTTCTCTATGGCAGACTGTGCATCAGCAATAGCCCATTTATCAATTGGATGAGGAAACGTCTTTTGAACTCGTTCCTGTTCCGACCATAGCAATGCCATTGTAGGATTAAAAGAAATATTCATAAATTAAAAATTCACACAGAATTCAACTTTATCATTACCTTTATGCAAGTATGTAAGTGATACAACATGTTCTGCTTGCTATTTTAAATGAATTTTTAGGTCATCAGGATTATCAAGACTCTTCCACATAAGTAAAGTTTAAAAAGAAAACTTTAAATATAGCTAAGCTGAACAGGTTCTGAAGATGTAGTTCAACATGAGAATGCTCATCAGTTCATCAGAACGCTCACCTAACATGTGCAAAGCCCTGGGTTTGATACCTAGCATAACACACAAAAACAGATGAACTGGAAAAAGGAGAGATACACAGAGTATTCATACACAGTCTAAAGTCAGTGATTTTAAATTAAGTTTTCAGGGTTAAAATTATTCACCTAGCAGAAGTTGTTTTTATGAAGCCATTCTATGAAACATAAAAAAGAATTTAACAGAGCATAGTGGTGTACACCTATAATCACAGCACTGTAGGAGGCTGAAGCAGGAGGTTCCAGGCCAGCCTGGGCAAATTAATAAGACCCTGTATCAAGAATACAAAATGGAGGGGTGGGGCTGGAGATGAAGCTCAGTTTAAAGGCCCTGGGCTCAATTCCCAGTACCATGACGGGGGAAAAAAGGAATTTAAAAGGCTAAAGGTCATGGAAGATTAGGTGCATGGAGAAGCTCAGGAGAGCTATGGAAATACAGATGATGGGAGAAAAAAAAAAATCAAGCCTCCTTGATTCTCCTAATCTTAAATTTAGCCAAAGATTGGCATGAATAATGAGAACTACTGATATCTCAATCAAACTCCAATTTAGCAGCGTTTCTATTTTCATTTTGTTTTGGTTTTGTTTTTGAGACAGGGTCTCACTTTGTAGTTCAGGCTGGCCCTGAGCTCACTATGTAGCCCAGGCAAGCCTTGAACTCAGCAATCCTCCTGCCTCTGCCTTCTGAGTGCTAGGATGACAGGCGTGAGCCACCATGCTCAGCAGGATTTCTATTTTTAAAATTGTATTGATTTTAGCAAACTTAGCTACTGAAAAATGTGTTTTCATTATATTTATTTAATGTTCAAATCTCGTAGCACAGGTTAGTGAAACACTTTTCTTTTAAATCTAAAGGTCCTTTTAATTCTAAAGGTCCTTGAAAATCTTAATACTTCAATCATTCCAAATTAAGATTTTCCTTTACAATGAAGGTACTATAGATCGTACAGTACAAAAGTACTTTCTGAAAGCTGTACTGATACATAGTTCTAAAAAAATCTAAAAATACTCCCACATAACTGAGGTAAAACAAATATCTGAAAAATTTACATTAAATTTTTAATTTAAAAGTTAGTGAGCAAAAATCCCTAGTATTTATATGAATCTACTACAGTAATATTTACATGTAGTAAAATACATGGATTGTAAGTGTATCAATTAATAAATTTTGAAATTCTTTTTACACCTGTAGTACATCCAAATCAAGATATAGAACACTTCAATATCATAGGCAATTGCTATTTTGACTTTTATCATCATTGCTGTTAGCTACTTCTAAAGCTCATAAAATGAAAAGCATAATAATGTGTTCTTTTCATATCTAGCTTTTTGCACTATATATCTGTGTTATTATTTCTATGTTATTGCATGTATCAATGGTTCATTCTTTTATTACTGACTAGAACTTATTGAGGAACCTGTAATATTTGTTTACCCATTTTTTTCAAGATAGAATTTTACTTGTCTCTAACTTTCAGCCACTGTGAATTAAACTTCCTAGATTTTCATGTATAAGTCTCTTTGCTCTCTGGATTCAGAGTACAGAGTGCTAAGGATTACGCCATGGAGCCCCCTTGCTTTCACTCTCCAGGGTTAAAAGCCTAACTTCTGGATCATATACTGGATATATATTTAACAATAATTTATTAGAAACTCCCAAATTTCTAAAGTTGTCAGACTAATTTGTATTCCCACTAGCACCTATAAGGAGTTTTAATTGCTCTACATTCTCATCAACATGTGGTATAAGTCAATCTTTAATTTTATCCCCTTCTGGCAGTGGAAAATAATATTTAATTATGATTTTAATTTCTACTTTCCAGATGACCTAAAAACTTCAGCACTTTTCATGTGCTCACTAGTTATCAGCACATCTTCACTGAGGACTAATAAACTGATCGACTGCCTGTCTGTTTATTCTTTCTTTTCTATTTTTGGAATCAGGGTTTTATTATGCAGTTCAGGTCAGCCTTGAACTCACTGTGTAGCTCAGGCTAGACTCAAACTCTAGGTGCTCCTCCTGCCCCAGCCTCCTGAGTGTTGATTATAGGTGTATGCCACCATGCCAAGCTCTACTCTTTAATGAAGTTCCTTTCCAAGACTTTGTCCATTTGGAGAGGGAGCACGTCTTTTCTGTTAACTGATCTGCAGAAGGTTTCACATATTCTGGATACAATCTTTTGGTCAGTAATTCATACTACAAACATTTTCCACAGTCTGTGACTTACATAATTTATTCTCTCATCAGTGTTATTCTTTAATTGGCTAATCTGAATCCTCTCCAAATTTTTTTGTTTTTTGTTTTTTTTTTTGAGACAGGGTCTCGCTTTGTAGTTCAGGCTGGCCCTGAGCTCACTATGTAGCCCAGGCAAGCCTTGAACTCAGCAATCCTCCTGTCTCTGCCTCCCGAGTGCTGGGATTACAGGTGTGAGCCACCACGCCCGGCCCTCTCCAAATTTTTTGTTTACCTAACCATTGGTTATAAAAATCTTTTCTAGCTTTTTTTTTTTTGAGACAGCATCTCACTATGTAGCCTAGGCTAGCCTCAAACTCACAGCAATTCTCCTGCCTCTGCCTCCTGAATGCTGGGATTACAGGCATGAGCCAACCATGTCTGGCATTGTGGTGTGTGGTACTCATTGCTGGCGAGTGTGAGTCAACACACCTAGCACTGGGGTATGTGGTTATTGGGACCTTGCACTTGCAAGGCAGACACCGAAACCACTGAGCTAAATCCCCAGCACCTTGAATTACTTTTTATCTGTGTGTGTGATGGGTTTCAAGGTTTTACCCCTATAAATATATATAGCTGCTTTAGAACTTTTTCCTTTTGGTGAAAACCCTTTTTCTCAATGAAGTGGCTTAATAGTTTGTTTAAAGTGCATCAATCACACATATCACAAATAGTCAGTGGTTTTAGTTTCTGTAATTATTTAGAATGATAAAGATTTTGATACAAAAAAGTGTATAGTGATTCAATAGCTTTTCTATTTGGAGACAGGGTCTCACTTTGTATTCAGGTTGGCCCTGAGCTCACTATATAGCCTAGGCAAGCCTTGAACTCAGCAATCCTCCTACCTCTGCCTTCTGTGTGCTGGGATTATAGGCATGAGCTACCATGCCTGGCACTGTCAGCAATCCTCCTGTCTCTGCCTTCTGTGTGCTGGGATTACAGGCGTAAGCCACCATGCCTGGCACTGTGGTGTGTGGTACTGATTGGTGGTTGGCGTGAGTCACCATCCCTTTTATGTGGTTACCAGGGATCAAACTCAGGACCCTGTGCTTGCTAGGGAGGCGCTAGAACCACTGAGCTACATCTCTGGCCCTCAATGGCTTTTTGAAATAATAAAATAATATTTACCTCCACATCTTGAACAGTCCTTGGTTGGGCCATGCATAACTTACTAAGCAGCTGAAAAATCAGCTCTTCAATGTAATAGAGAGACTCTTCATTAGCTGAGAGAGTTGGATGTACTTGCACTTGAACCTTAAAAATAAAGTTCTCAATTAAAGTACTGGCAAAATATAAATGGTTGAAAATCAATGATAATCTCATATCCAAATACTTTTCTAGAATGGTTACTCAAAGTACAAACATAAAACAAACAAAAAATATGTTTGTTGATCTATATAAGCTTTTCTTAACCCACAGGGCAAAGATTCCTGAAACATTTTGGACCTTTTGGACACTTTGATATCTGTGAAAAGCCAATGAACCCTCTTTTTTCTACTACCAAAAAGCATCCATATACACACATAATATTCTGTCTTAATTTCAAAGAATCAGACCATGAAGCCAACTAATTCACTAGAAGCCTCTGAACACAAGATTATGAATACTAGCAACAGAAGAATTTCTGCTAAATATACCATTTAATTATAGAGGTACTCCATGAAGTAGGAGGTACTCAGCTTTTACAATACAGCGGCATCACCCTATGTTGAGCTTTGGTTTAAAATTTGCTAAAGCTAAAACCTAATAATTTATTCTTAAAAATAATTCAGTCTAGCCGGGTGTGGTGGCTCACGCCTGTAATCCCAGCACTCGGGAGGCAGAGACAGGTGGATTGCTGAGTTCGAGGCTTGCCTGGGCTACATAGTGAGCTTAGAGCCAGCCTAAACTACAAAGCAAAACCCTGTCTCAAAAAAAAAAAAAAATTCAGTCTAGGGCTGGGGATTTAGCTTAAGTGGTATTGTACCTAACCTGGATGCACAAGGGCCCGAGTTCAATCCCTGATACCACCCCCCCAAAATAATAATAATTCAGTCTGATTGGATATGAGAAAAACAGTAAATAATAATGTTTAACATACAGTAGGTATCTGGTAAATATTTGTTGAAAAACTTAAATTCTGCTCCAAGTTTTTCCAGAATGGTACTGTAAGGGTGTTAGTGACAGTCTCACACACATATACACATACACAAGTAACAGAAATCTTAAATAGGCTGTTATTTTTAAAAATTGAATAATTAAGCCATTTCACAAAGAAAATAACAAAGTTGACTTTTCATCTAAATTCTAAAACTTTAGCACAAAATTTTATCTCACATCTGGATCACCCACTACTAAACCAACATCAAACAAAGACTGCCTTACATTTAGGGTTTTACCATTTAGATGCTACTTTTTCTATTCTCTAAGTATTAGATACATATCTCAGTGTTTGCTCAATCTTTAATTTGTACTTTTTTTTTTTTGCTTTTTTTGAGACAGGGTCTCGCTTTGTAGTTCAGGCTGGCCCTGAGCTCACTATGGTGCCCAGGCAAGCCGCCGTGAACTCAGCAATCCTCCTGTCTCGGCCTCCCGAGTGCTGGGATTACAGGCGTGAGCCACCACGTCCCGCATTGTGGTATGAGGTGTTGATTGTTGGTGGGCGTGTCTCCACACCCAGCATTATATGTGGTTACCGGGGATCGAACTCAGGACCTTGCGCTTGTGAGGCAGGCGCTGGAACCACTGAGCTAACCCTCCGGCCCTAATTTGTACATTTTAAGAACTACTTTTGTAAAATTCCATAATTTTTTTTTTTGTCAGTGAAAAAGTTTTATTTTAAAAAATGCTATAAAACATCTTGCTCATTGACAGAGATGCAGCCTCTGCCTTCCCCTGCCAGTCCGGGCCCAACCAGCCTTATCCTAGCCCTGCAGTCTGGGCCAGTTCAGCAGCTGGTGTCTTCCTACAGGTCCCCGGGGCTCTGGGCCAGCAGCTGCAGGTCCTGCTCCTCCAAACTGCAGCACATGCTGTATCCAAAATAAATGGTAAACCACGCGAGCATCCAGAGGTTAAAGCAAGCCCAGGTGTCCACACTCATCTGCACCATCAGGTAGACGTTCACCACAATGCTCAGGGGAGCAGGGTCATGCCAGGCACCTTGAAGGGCAGTGGAGCAGGTCCCCAGGGCTGTCTCTAGATGACCAGTGCTACCCCGATGGTGAGCAGCAGCAGCCTGACTCCTGCCAAGCTCCCTGTGGCTCCTGAGAGCAGGTGCCTGGACCACTGGGCTGGGAGCAGGCACAGCACAGTGAGCGGGAGGTTCACAGCCCGGACGGACCCCCACGGAGGGGGCAGAACTGGGGATGCAAAGGCAGAGGACAGGTCCCAGGTGCCCTGCCTCCAACACGGCAGCTCCCATGGGCTTCTCCAGCGCCTCATCCCAGGTCTCCCAGATGGGCCCACAGTGTGGTCCAGTTCGTACCTAAGACCAGGATGGAAAAGGCCACCAGAGAGTAGGAGAGCAGGGTCCCACTGGAGCAGAGATCAACGAGATCACTGAGCTCGAATATGGCCATGCAGGTTGCAACGGCTCTGGGAGGCCATTGTGGCCAGGACCGGCATGTGGCAGTGAGTGACACTCCACAGATTCTGATATGGAACATGTTTGTGATCATCCAGTGCAATACGACTTACAATTTCCATTATAGTGTGTTCTACTATTTCAAAATCTATAAGTATATTTAATTTCTAAACATTTAGGATTATTTATTTATTTATGAGACAGGGTCTCACTGTGTAGCTCAGGCAAGCCGCGAACTCAGCAATCCTCCTGCCTCTGCCTCTCGAGTGCTGGAATTACAGACTTGAGCCACCAAGCCAGGCATTTGTGGTGTGTGGTACTGACTGCCGTGAGCATGAGCCACCACGCCCAGTATTGTTGTATGTGGTTACCCAGGATTGAACCAGGGACTTTGCCTTGCTAGGTAGACGCTGGAACCACTGAGCTAAATCTCCGGCCACGATTTAATTTTAATAAAAATGTAGTACCTATGGATTTCTTGAATAATCACATACGGTTCAAAACTTACTTTTTATTACTTCAATTGTTTGTAATTTGTTAAGACTCACATTATAGTTCATTATGTGGGCCTCTGCAGCTTCAGTGACAAGCTCACCAAATACTTAAGGAAGAAATCCAAGCATCCCCATCCCTGGCCATGAGAACCCAGACGGAGTGCATGGAGCAGAAGGCTCAGGATCCTGGGAGTCTGGAGCCCAGGTGCCAGTGGCGGGTGAGCTGTGAAGGACTCTACCAACCGGCCTCTGGGATTTGAGGACAAAGAAATAGGAGCTGCGCACCCCTCTGTGACCATTACCAACACCACGCAGGCATTCGACGTGCAGTTCCTTCAGAGTTCGGGAGGACACAATCTCCTGACTCCAGCTCAGACGCCACTTGTCTTTCCTGCAGCCACCCTCCAGGAATGGCGTAGAAGAGGTGTGGGGCCAGGAGGGGACCTTGGGGTCAGAGAAGGAGGCATCCACAGGGGCCAGGCATGGTGAGGCCCTGTGCAGACTGGGAATGATGCCTATTAATGAAGCCACCGCAAAGTTAAAAGATGTGCTGAAAGGCACTTTCTTGATAAGAGAGAGTTCGCATTCAGACTATTAACAATTTCTGTTAAAAAGGCAAGTGAACCAACTAACCTGTGAATCCAGGACCAAAATGGGGAATTCCGATCAGATTCTATGTATGTGTCAAGTCCGAGGTTAAACTGACAATGTGGTTCACCTAATCGACTACATGTGCAAGGGTAAGTTCACTTTTATCTGACCCAACTGCTGGACACATCAGTACCATCTCTAAAGCATCTCTGTCAACTCACCATTAGCAAAGGTGCCAGTACCATCTGGGGACTATCTTTACCAACAAGACTGACAGAGTCTCTCCAAATGCAGCAATGTAAAAAGGAATCAAAACCTGAGTGATTGCTCTGGAAAACTGAGCAGAATCTTTGCTAAGAACAGCTGAAGTCAATCTAATTAAATGTGTGAAGAGGTGGGTAGGCATTTGCAGTCCTGTGTTTTTATATGAGCAATGGTTCCACTCCTAAGGCTGATCAAGATTAGCTGTTCTGTTTGAATTAAAAATAAAATGTCCCAGAGTTAAGCTTAAGAGAGCATTTTTATAGCCTTGCCTTAATGAACTTTCTCTGCATTAGGTCAAAGGTCCAAGGTCCAGGTCCACACTTTGGTAACACAGAAAGAACTTCATGATGTACTGAAGAAGGGAGAGAAACCGGGCTGACACCAGGGTAACTTCAGCTCTGAATGCCTGGTGAATAGTGTGCTCTGGGATGTTTTACATTAATTGTATTCTGATGTATGTAGAAATTTTGTTATTGTGATCGTGTTTGTACTTACCCCTCATTTTATGCAATTAACTGAAGCAACCAAAATAAATGATGGTGAATCCTACATTTCTGTTTACTACATGTGTGAACTAAAATAAGTGACAGTGAAATCCTAGATTTCTGTTCACTACATGTGCGAACTCTCTCCTGTGAATGAGTAAAACGTAGTAATTCATTTTAGGAAGTTATAGTTCAGAAATACTTTAAACTGGTGCAAAAAGAAAAGACTTTTCCTTTAAGGCTAAAGACAAGCATGTCATGCTATTCAAGTATAACTCAAGCTGTTAATAAAAAATAATGTAGATATAGATGTTTTATTCTTTGAAGTACCCATGTCCCACCCTATTGCCACTGATTTGGGGAAGAGGAGAGTGGCTTTAGAATTTCCAAATTATCCTTGAATTGTTTCACCCAGGACATAAGCAGTTCTCTCCCTTCTACTATACGTAATATTTTTACTTAATTTTCTTCCAGGTGGAGAAGGATACCTCTCTATTTTTCAAAGTGTTTCTTTACTACTGTTACAATTTGACTAAAATGTATTAAAGAAATCCTGACTAAAAAAAAAAAAATCCAACAATTTAAGCAAAGTCTCTCAGAAAGCAGAAAGATTGAAGACTCCTAAACTTACTTTGAGACTAACCTTGATATAAAAACTCAACAAGATGAAAATTATTCCCATGTAACAGCAACAAAACTATATAAAATTATCAAATAAAAGCTTATATAATAGAACTAAAAATATGAAGAGACTGGGCCGGAGATTTAGCTCAATGCTTCTGGTGCCTGCCTTGCAAGTGCGAGGTCCTGAGTTCGATCCCCGGTAACCACTTACAATGCTGAGTGTGGTGACTCATGCCCACTAGCAATCAATACCACATACCACAGTGCTGGGCGTGGTGGCACATGCCTGTCATCCCAGCACTTGGGAGGCAGAGGCAGGAGGATTGCTGAGTTCAAGGCTTGCCTGGGCTACATAGTGAGCTCAGGGCCAGCCTGAACTACAAAGCGAGACCCTGTCTCAAAAAAAAAAAAAAAAATGAATGAATGACAATGCCTTGTTTGTGAATTATCAGACTTATTACTGCAAATATATCAATCTCTCCAAACTGACCCAGATTAATAAAATCACAACAAAAAGAGAACCATGACATTTTGCTGAAATTGCTAAGATAATTTCATAATGTTTATAGAAAATGCAAAAGTCTAAGCATTTGTTTCAACAATTATTTGAAGTTACTGCAGTAGCACAGAGAAATAGATCAGTGGAACACTAGAGTGTCCAGAAACAAAGCTGCAAATATATGGACCTCTGACAGACAACAACAATGACATTACAAGTATAGGTTGGAGGATCGTGGAGAGGCAAGCAAAAGCAATGAATGATGGTCAACATTTAGATACTTTTATAAGAAAAATCAAACTCAACTTGTACTTCATAGGTCATACACTAGCTGGATTTTACATCTACTAAATAAATAGGCATAATAAGTATGCACTAGATATATGTATAACCTAAATATGGAAAGGACTTCTTAAACAGGATACAAAATTACTAGCCATAAGGAGAATTGATAGACTTTACTTTTATTCATCAAAACCCACCTTCAACAGGCAGTGTAGACCAGCCATGGTGGCACACACCTGT
This sequence comes from Thryonomys swinderianus, assembly GCA_004025085.1. Lineage (NCBI taxonomy): Eukaryota > Metazoa > Chordata > Mammalia > Rodentia > Thryonomyidae > Thryonomys > Thryonomys swinderianus. The sequence continues at coordinate 7,458 of PVIC010019740.1, read as the reverse complement.
CATCCCAACACTCAGGAGGCTGACGCAGGTGAATCACCATATAAGTTCAAGGTCGGTCTATGCTACATAATGAGTTTGAGACCAGCCTAACCTATAGCAAGCCCCTATCTTAAAAAAATCAATCAATAATAAATAAGAGCCCACTATGGTGGTGCATGCCTTTAATCCCAGCCCTTAGGAAGCTGAAGAATCATCAAGAGTTGAGCCTTTGAGGCCAGGCTGGGCTACAGAGTGAGTTCAAAGACAGTCTTACTTTCTAATAAGATGCTGTCTCAAGAAACTATCTTTAACAAAGTAAATGGGGGTTGGTGATATAGCACAATGGTTGAGCTTGCCTTGCGTATGTGAGGACCTGGGTTCAATGCTTTAGACAAAAAGAGAGAAAAGGGAAAGAGAAAGGATGGGGAGGGGAGGGAAGGGGAGCTAGAGGAGGGAGGGAACAAGAGAGGGAGGGAGGGAGGGAGGGAGGGAAAGAAAGAAAGAAATAGTGACAGCTGGCCGTTCTTATATAATAGGAGACTAAAGCAGGATGATCACAAGTTCTGTTTCAAACTTTAAAAAATCAGGGCCAGGGATTTAGCTCAGTGGTTCCAGCATCTGCCTGACAAGTGCAAGTCCCAAATTTGATCCCCAGTACCACAAACCACAATGCCAGATGTGGTGGCTCATGCCTGTAATCCCAGCACTTGGGAGGCAGAGCCAGGAGGATTGCCAAGAGTTCAAGGCTAGCCTGGGCTACATAATGAGTTCAGGGCCAGCCTGAACTACAAAGCAAGACCCTGTCTCAAAACAATTTTTTAAAAATCAAAGTCTGGGAATGTAGCTCAGGAATAGACTGATCTTGGATTTGACCTGCAGTGTCTCAAAGAAAGAGAAAAAAGAAAGAAGGAAAGGAGGGAAAACAGGGAGGGGAGAACAAATGGGAAGGCAGGGGCAGAAGGGGAGAGGAGGGAAAAAAGTTATACAGGTGGAGAAGATGTAACACATATAACAAATGGACTCATATTCAGAATATATAACGGATGCCTAAAAGTTCAATATGAAAAATACTGTCAAAACCCCAAAAGGAAAAACAGAAAATGGACTGAAGCAGGGATACAGAGCTCAGTGACAGCACTCATAGGCAAGCAACCCTGGGCTGATCTCCAGCACCACATACACACAAAGGCAAAAAGTACTTAAACTGGCACTCTTCAGTAATCAGGGAAATGCAAATTAAACCACACTGAAAAGGAAGATAAATGTAATCATTATATACTGCAAATAGGTACTGAGAAAAAAATTTTTTTAAAAAACCCCAAAACTGTTATCCACTTACCAAACAGCAAAACCAAAGTCTATTAGGGGGAAGAAAAAAAGTGATGGGGAAAAAAACAAGAAGGTAACAAGTCTTGTATATATAGGGTTGGGGGGATGTAGGGTGGGTAGGGGAAGGGGAAAAATGAGAATTAAGTTATGTCATATACTGGTACAAATTCTCAATGTGGAATGTAATTGTCATGTGTACATATAATGTACCAATAAATTAAATTTTAAAAACCCCAAAGTCTGTTAATATCATATTATATGGAGCAAAAGGAACTCTTATACTTTGTTACTGGAGTATAAAATAGCTCACTTTCTAGATGTGAGCTACAGAGACACACTTGAGTCCGTAACAGACCACATATACAACAACAGTCTCCTAAGATTATAATGAACTAAAAAGTTCTGATTATCTAGTGATGTCACAGCTGTCATGATGTCAGCACAACATATTGCATGTTTATGATGCTAATGAAAACAAACCTACTATACTGCGTCTTATAAAAATACAGCACATACAATTATAAACCATATATAATATTTGAGAATGATAACAAATGACTGTCACTCGTTTATGTATACATTTTATTGTTATTTTAAAGAATAGTCTTGCAACTTATAAAAAACAGTCATAGCCTGTGCATGCCTGTGATCCCAGCTACTTGGGAAACCGAGGTGGAAGGACTGTTAACATACACTTGAGCCAAGGAGATGAGACTGTGGTGGGGCAAGATACCTTTCTTAAACAGAAAAAGAAAGCTTAGTGTAAAACAGTGTGTGTGGTTTGCCAGCAACCTCACACATTTCCTGTTTACCTCATCTCTGGATTGCATCAAGGGACCACAGCAAATGCCTGATCTATATCATATAAGTTTGTGTAAGTACAGTCTACCTTGTTTACACCAAGACAAAATTGCATAACAATATGGCTCTCAAAGATGGTCTGTCATTAAGTGACACATAACTGTACAGATACTTCCTTTAGAAAAAGTTAAATACAATATACTGAAATAGACATTAGCCACATACAGCTTAATACCTGAAATGTAGTTCTCCTGAATTGAAATGTGCTATAAGTGTAAAATATAATCAAGAATTTTAAAATTTCATATAAACATCAAATATCTGAATTTTATATTATGTTGAAATGATCAAATTCATTGGATTAAATAAAATACAATATTAGAATCAACTTCACTTGTTTCTACTGAGGCAACAGTACATTGATATAGTCATACAATTAAATTATAGTAAAAATAATGAACGTCACAAAATTAAACTACAATTAAATTATAATCATTTAGAGACTCACAAATAAATGGAAAAACTAAAGAAAATCCAGGTAGTGACAACTATGAAAGGTTGCCTTTTGTGGAATAATATTGAGAAAAGCGATGAAAATGTGTTCATTTCCACCTGAGCATGATGGATAACCCACACCAGTAATCTCAGGTCTTTGGGAGGCAGAGAAAAAAGAATTCCAACATCCTGGGCAACTTAGTAAGGCTCTGTCTCAAAAAAAAAAAATAAAAAAGTGTTGGAAACAGCTCAGTGGAAAGGTCCTGCATTCAAACCATAGTAAAATGTGCGCGCGCACGTGCACACACACACACACACACCACACACACACACACACAGTGCTGGTTCTAACACAGAGCACTGGGTGATAAATATTGGTGTTTCTTAAACTGTGTATTTATCCTTTATGCACATTTTAATTGTGTATCACACTTCAGCACAAATAAGGAATTCAAAAGAGAAAATAAAGGGCTGAAATTGTCATAAATAAGTCTAAATGGCTCTCCTAGTGCCCAGTTCAATGGTACAAGTGGAAAGCACTGACCACTGGAGACAAGAAAATATCCTACAAGATTGGAAAGGAGAAGAGGAAGAGCGCATTCATTGTATATAAGAAGCCGCTATTAACTAGCTCCAAACTTCAATAGAAGTTAAACAGCAACAATTTCCTACCTAGAATTCAAGATTATCAACCAAATACCACAGTAATATAAGGACATTCTTATATATAACAAAGCCTAAATGTTTATCTCCCACATATTCTTTGTTGTCAAACTTGTATAGTTTCTACTATACTAAATGTCTGACCAAGAAATAAAAAAAAGATGCAACTTAGGAAATGGAACCAATATGGAAGGCAGCTAATGGAATGTCTAGGACAGGCACAAAGGCACTCCAGACTGGATCAGGTCAGAAGGCTGAGAGAAAAGACCTCAAGAAGACAAAACAGACAGAGGACTTCATAGCATTAAAAATCTTTAGAGGCTAGTCAAACAGTTGGTAAGAGTACAGAGTTTGAGAATGAGTCCATAGAATATTATACAAATAAATTATCAACTATAGTAAAAGCAAAAAATCAGGAGAAAAAAAGTAATGAAATACAAATTACACTAACACTCATCACAACATAATTTTGAATATTAGTACAATCAAAATTAAGATAAAACCATAGTATGTGTGGTAAGATGCATGCATGGGTGGATGGAGAAACATATGTGTGCATTAAAAAACATTAAATCTGGGCTGGGGATTTAGCTCAGTTGGTACTGTGCCAACCTTGGACACACAAGGGCCTGAGTTTGATTCCTGATACTGCAAAAAAAAAAAAAAATTTAAATCCTTACCTTCCACTGTAGGAACTCAACAGATAATGCCCCAAACAGAATATACTTTTGTATAGCAATTTGTACTTTTTCTTAAAAATAAGTAAATATAAAACAAGGTATTTTCAAAAGCTAAACATTATTTCTGGGAAGTTTAGGGAAGAGATGCTGTTCTTTTTTTTTTTTTTTTGAACAAGTCTCATAAAGCCAGTTATCTTTACCTGCATAAGTAATTTTGAAAAAATACAAACTGATAATATGAAGAGAGAAGTGGGAAAAAGGAAAGACATGTAAAAGTGAAGTGAGAGAAGATTACTCTTTGAAGAGGTCTGGATACAAGTTCAAGGCAGTTAGAAATTTATATAGGACCAATATCCCCAAAATTAGGTTTTACAATATGTTTCTTAGAAATTTGGGAGAAGTGTTTCCTCTTAATGCTGTACTTCTTTACTACGACAAGAAGAAATGTAGCCGGGTGTGGCGGCTCATGCCTGAATCCCAGCACTCGGGAGGCAGAGGCAGGAAGATTGCTGAGTTCGAGGCTTGCCTGGGCTACATAGTGAGCTCAGGGCCAGCCTGAACTACAAAGCGAGACCCTGTCTCAAAAAAAAAAAAAAAGAAGAAGAAGAAATGTAATTTCATCCTAATTATATACTTCTACTAGGTCAATAGAATAAAAGACTATAAAAATATAAACATATTCCAAGTACAGTAGAACATTTCATTTCAAAAGACTGTTTCATGTAACATTTTTTCATAAAAAGCTAAGGGTCCTATTCAGTGAAAATGACTGCATGAGAATGATTATAACGTCTAGGCTTGGATTTGTAACTAGTGGTAGGGTGCTTAGCTGACATCCTTGTAGCCTTAGGTTCAACACACAACTTGAAAGGGAGGGAGGGAGGGAGGGAGAGAGGAAGGAAGTAAGGAAGGAGAATGGGTAGCCTTGGGTTCAACACTCAGCTTGAAAGGAAGGGAGGGAGGGAGGAAGGAGAACGAAAGGAAGGGAAGGGAAGAAGGAAGGAAGGAAAGAAAGTAGGGAGAGAAGAAAGGAAGGGAGGGAGTGAGAAAAGATTATAAATAATGTTAACACTGTGATGAATTTTTTCCTGTCTTTATGGTTAAATAGAGAATTCTGCAAAGCAACTTTAAGCCTCAAAATTTGTTACACCAATTTTCTAAAGTTAATTTCAATTAAGAAAAAGCCACAGTAACATAGTGTTAAGATCCCATTCATAATTACTCTCATAGGACATCAAGATGACAATGAAAGATAACCATATACCATACTTCCTCAGTACTCACTACCTCAGACCCTGAGACACAGTAAACATAAAACTACCACATCAGAACAAATTCAGCTGTCAAATTTTTCTGAAAGACTAGTCAGAAAAAGAGCAATTAAAATAATTTTCAGTCTTTAACAGTAGATTAACAAGTCAGACCTGTATTTTGGTTACACCATACTTTAAAAGTGCCAGAAGGTATATCCTTACACATGCACTGTAATAGAATATTCATAACACCATAAATGCATGTATAGACACATAGAAGCATTTTAACTTGATTTTTTCCTCTGTTAAACACTATTTGACAAGTTATAGAAATGTTATTTCCTTAATTTGTATTTTCCATACTCACAATCAAATGAAACACCTTGCTAGTGGATTTGTTCAATCAACTAACATTTGGGTTCTAGAAATAAAATGGAAATAAATCTCTTTGGCTACAGTTGACTGATATTTATTTAGGTCAAATTCTCCATTTCATTGCAAAAATTTCTGTGAAGAGACAAACATCTCAAACATTAACTAAAAATACTGGATGTTGGGCCAGGGATGTAGGCAGGCAGTGCAGCATCTGTTTGGGAGTGGGAAGTCCTGAGTTTGATCCTAGGTACCAAAAAAAAAAAAAAAAAGAATACTGGACATCTTTTTCATCATGAAGAAGTTAAAATTTAAGAAGAAAAAGAAGCTGGGTAGAGTAGTGCACACCCATAATATTTGCACTCTTGGAGGCTGAGGCAAGAGAATCACAAGTTCATGCTATGCGTGGCAATTTAGGAAAGCTCTATCTCAAAAAATTAAAAAGGGCTGGGATGTAGCTCAGTGCAAAAGTCCTAGGTTCAGTTCCTCTTAACCACACACACACACACACACACAAAACGTGTATGAAATTTTAGTTTAAAAATATACACTAAAGCTATAAAATATTACTGACAAAAATTATAGACTACACATAAAGGAAATTTATTTTAGATTTGGAAGACTCAATATTGTTAAAATGTCAATTCTTAGTGGGGATGATGGTGCAAACTTACAATCCCAAATATTTGGGAGGCTGAGAAAAAGGGTCTCAAACTTGAAGCCCACCTAGGTAACTTAGGAATTCTGAAAAAATTCAAAACAAAGGCTGAGCTATAGCTCAGCAGATCTCTGGTACCACACACAAAAAAAAGAAAACAGCAACTCATTTCCTCTGAAGTGATCTATAAATTAAACACAATTACAAAGTTACAGCAGGTTTTTTTGTAAATATTTCTGTGCTGATTTAAAATTCTTAAGGAAGCCAGGGGTGGGTTACATGCCTATTTGACAGGAGGACTGTCAAATTCAAACCCAAACCACACAAGATAGCAATAGCAAGACCTTGTCTCAAAATTAAAAAAACAAAAAACAAAACAAAAACACACTTTTAGGAATTACAAAGATCATGAAATAACCAAAACAAAAGAACAAAGCTGGGAGAGAGTTGGTATTATCTGATTAAAAAAAAATTTTTTTAAGGTTTTGAGACAGGGTCTCGCTTTGTAGTTCAAGCTGCTCCTGAACTCACCCGAAGCCCAGGCAAGCCTCAAACTCACAGCAATCCTCCTGCCTCTGCCTCCCGAGTGCTGGAATTACAGGCATGATCCACCACACCTAGCACTGTGGTATGTGGTACCAAGAATTGAACACAGCACCTTGCATTCGCAAGGAAGGTGCTGGAACCACTGAACTAAATCTCTGGCCCTCAAATTTTTATAAAGCAATAGTAACTGAAACTGTTTGTACTGACCCAAAAATATCAATGGAACAGGATATAAACTGTCCAGAAAGAAGGCATACTAAAAGATGACTGATTTTTTTAAACTTTTCATTTTACTGGTATATTTTAGATATATACACTGATAATATCCATCATAGGGAATTTGTACCTGTAAATGATATATCTTGCTTCTTTTTTTCCTATTCCCCTTCCTTCCCATTCCTCTATCCTCTTTTTCTGTTCAAAAAGCCTTGTTTCCATATTTTCTTCCATTTCTTTTCTTGCCCCTTTTTCCTTTTCCTCTCTCTCCTCTCTCACTCCCCTTTGCATTTGAACATTTTCTTCCCATTTACACCACGCAGGCTAGGCTGGCCTTGAATTTGCAGCAATCCTCCTGCCTAAGCCTCCTAAGCACTGGGACTATAATGCGCCATTACAGTCAGCAACTTCTGAAATATGACACATTAAAAGAGTAGTCCCCAACAAAACTTAATCTAAACAGATA
>PVIC010019739.1:0-30219 GCA_004025085.1 Thryonomys swinderianus | reverse complement strand
GGTGTGTGCAAGGTGTGTGCGCAGCTCCCTCCTGCGTGTCTCAGCGCCCTCGCGGTGTGTGCAAGGTGTGTGCGCAGCTCCCTCCTGCGTGTCTCAGCCGCGCCCGGAGGTCTGCGGAGCGCTGTGGCCAGGGAGGGGCCGGTGGTGTCTCCTGCGGAGCTGTTCGTCTCACGCACGCGGGGAGACGCTGGCCGGGGCTGGCGGGAGCCGCGGGGCCGCGTCCTGGAGCGTGTGGGGGAGGAGGGCGCCGGCTTTGCCTGCGTCCCGCGGGCCTCGGCTCGGGAGCGCCCCAGGCGGCCTCCATGCGGGCGGCCCGGGCGGGCCGCGGGACGGTGCTGTTCTACACGCTCTGCTTCCGGCCTAAATCCCCACAAACGCCTACAGTTTCTGGCCAGAAAGCAGATGCCTTCGCTGTCTAACATAGCTTCATGTATGTGTTGGTGAAGTGACTCAGATAGGACATTTTGGAAAGTTAAATATTTTGGCATCTTTTTCAGTCGGAGCCCAAGTGTACCTCTGCCTCTGTAATTTTTAAACTTGACAGGGGCATAAAGCCTATGACATAAAACTACGTTTCCTATATCTTTATAGTTATACTCTGTAGTCATTATTTGATTAAAGTGATATAAGGCTATTAATGACTATATAACATATCAAATTTATATTCAGTTCAACAGAATTCGTTACATACCTGAATGAATTCAAAGTCTAGTAGGAGATTCTGACAAGTAAAAAAATGACTGCAGTAGAATGGGATTTATACTAAGAGGGGCTTAGAGTGCCTCACACTTCTTTGTAATCTCTTGTTCCCTCTTTGGCATTCTCGGTCACTACCAGCAACAGTAATCATGACATTAATTGAGCATTTACTGTGCTCCAGACACGTATGCTTTATGTTTTATGTGAATCCACTCACATCTTTCTCTAAAGAGACCTATAAAACTGATACTGCTATTACCACATTCATATATTACGATTACCATATTGGCACATTACCATATTCTTACATTCTTCATACTCTTACCTTATTTAAAGCTAAAGGAGGTGGTTTGGTCTGAAGCACCCCTCCTCGGGACCTGCAGCGTGGTTGAGAGCTGACGCTGGCCGCACGTGGTGTGGGGCAGAGTCTGCAGAGCAGAGACCGTGAGGGGCGGCGTGGGAGAAGCCCAGGCGGCAGGGCTGGGGCGGGCGGAGAGCGAGAGGGCAGACCTGGGGCCTGGCCGGAGGGCCGGGCACTGGCAGCAGGGAGGCTCGTGCTGATCACAGCAAGTGCTGGCGACGCGCCCCGGGCGGGCTAAGGCGGCGGCGCCTGCGGAGAGAGCGCGGGCTGTGCTGCCGGTGCGAGTCCGGCGAGGGCATCCTCTCTCCCGTCTGGGCTCCGCGTCTGCAGGGCCTGGCGCGAGGCGCGTCGCCCTCTGACCGGAGCGCCCCTTACTGTGTCGCGCTGGCGGGCACCTGGGGCCTCTTCAGAATTACCCTCCCCACAAAAGCCACATGTACACGTATTTATTTCTCTCTTTAATGCATTAACTTGTCTTATTTCCTAAGAAAGTAGCCTATAAACCCTTGGAGGTGATAGTACTGCTGGCATCAAAATGTAAGCGTCACGGCTGGATGCGTGTTGTCCACTCCAGTCATTCCATAGACTCAGCCTCCACCAATTCTGGGAATCCCCAACATACTCAACAATACATTACCTTTCAGCTTAATAATAAATTAATAACGAAAATGAATGTGATGTTCATTGTCACCCACAAGCTGTCAAATGCTATATAAATATTAAAGGACTTTAAATTGTCAGTTTTTATCTTTGTTCAGTCATCCAAAGCACCGCTTTCTTCTGGCCACATTCTAAGCAGTCCGTGGACTCAAGGCTGCAATTAAGATTCACTCATTTGTTTTTTAGGAATATTGTCACACTCTGGTTAAGACAGTTCTCAAAAATTAAATTTTGCTGCCACATTAAATTTCCCTTTTATAATATAAATGTAAATAATAGTAAAATGATCCAAAGACTTTAGAATGCATATAATAATTTAGATTTGCCATTTTTTTTTTTTTGAGACAGGGTCTCGATTTGTAGTTCAGGCTGGCCCTGAGCTCACTATTAGCCCAGGCAAGCCTGGAACTCAGCAATCCTCCTGCCTCTGCCTCCCAAGCGCTGGGATGACAGGCGTGAGCCACCACGCCCGGCACTGTGGTCTGTGGTATTGATGGCTGGTGGGCTGAGTCTCCACGCCCAGCACTGTATGTGGTTATCGGGATCCAACTCAGGACGTTGCACTTGCGAGGCAGGCGCCGGAACCACTGAGCTAAATCTCCGGCCCTAGATTTGCCATTTTGATGGTTACTGTAACATATCAATATCTACTACCATTCTATAAATAGCAAGCATTACTCTAGTTATGTAATTGGTTCATGAATGTCATTAGGATTAAATCTTGTGATGTTCAATATTTTCCATAGTTAATTGTACACTGGCCTGCTCTGTGGCTGACTACTTTGCTTGAGGCCAGACATGTACTCCTGAGTCATCGGTGAGGAAATCTTCACGCAGAAACAATAGCAAGGCTAACGCTTGCACATTACACACTGCTGTGTTCCTTCTGGTATCTGACTGTCATGTATTGAACCCAGGGGTACCAGACGTTATTTTTATAGTATAAATTATGCATTGTATACTAACCTGATCATTGTTTTTCATCAAATGAACTCTTTTTTGTTAACATTCAGTGTTATAACATCCCCTTGCAGCAATCATCAGGGAGAACAATGTCTGTTAGAAATTAAGAGTATGGGTAGAGAACAAGAAAGAACTCCTTAGGTAACTTAAGAAACTTAAATTAGTTTATAATAGGTAGGTTAATAACAGATTTATGGTGTTTTAAGAAGATAGACATATATATTTGCCCGAGTTCTGGTAGCAAAAACATTATGGTTTGCAGTTATAGTCATTTATTTTCACTAACTTTGATAGAATTTTGAAATGGGCAAGTTCCTAATTATAGAAGGTAAAACAATTCAAGTAGTAAGATCATATATTTTCTTCCTGATGATAAATTTATTTCATTCTGTGCAACTATAGAATAATTTACCCTTGATAGTTTGTTCTAAATGTTTTTCTCAAATATTTGTATTTTAATTTTTGTAGATTTTACTTGATATTTAATATTTCATTTTAATAAGGCGCTCTTCCTATTTCATGAGTGAATGTGGTTTTTATTATACTTTATGTGGTAAGAACAAAGAAGCTGCGTGGCTGATATTCTTGCCAAGTGATACGTGTAATTAACCACCACTGCCACCCCACTGAACATCTATTGTCTGTGAAACCATCTGGGCTGGATGTTGCACAGGGTACGAACACGACACTATGTCTTTTTTTTTTTTTGAGACAGGGTCTCACATTGTAGTTCAGGCTGGGCCTGAGCTCACTATGGAGCCCAGGCAAGCCTCGAACTCAGCAATCCTGTCTCTGCCTCCCGAGTGCTGGGATGACAGGCGTGAGCCACCACGCCCGGCTAGCTTCTTTACAGACATGGTTGCTGAAATGTCAAAACCTTAAGTGATTACATGGGGGCAGGAAGGAAAGAGCAGAAATATCTCAGCAGAGCCTAAACGATGTTTTTATTTAGGGAGCAGAAGCAGATCAGGAGCAACGAAGATAGTTTAAGGGGCAACAGGAAAGAGTCAGAGATGTATGAACGCAACCAGAGTGTATGTACATTTTCAGCCAGAGTTAGAAAAAATTTCAAGAGCTCAACATATTGTGTAGAAGGACAAGGAGAATTCAGAAAACCCAACAAGGCAGATTCCATGGATTGTTGGAAAAGGAAGACAAACTCTAAGTAGTGGGACATGGGATGCTTGTTAATTGTCCATGCTGGTGAGCTAGAGGATGTGAAGCAGGTGTGCTGTAACACAGTTAGTTCAATGGACATTTTTTTGTGCGTGTGAGAAATCTTAAAGCATTGAGCGAGATCTTCTGTGCTCCAGTGGTTTTAGCTAAAGTTTGGAATTTGACGGTCCCGTCCCCCGTAGGGCCGTGCTACCGAGAGTTGTGGAAACTTTGAGAGGTGGGGCTCGGGGAGGGGCCTGCAGGTCGTCGTAGGGTACCCAGGGGCAGGACCGTGAAACCCCGTCCCTTCTCTCTGTCTCTGGCTCATGTTCTGCTTTACACTGCCACCGTTATGTGACATGTTTCCTCAAAGCATTTAGGCCAACTCATTATCAACCGAATCATGTAAAATAAACCCTTTATCTTTATAAGTTGATTATCTCAAGTATTTGTTTCAGTAATGGTAAGCTGACTGACATACTTTCTTATCTCTTCCTGGGTGCTTAAGAAGCAGTTTACCAACAGCTTACCACAAGGAGTAATGATATTAATGATACACAGTCTGGATAAGTAATTATTTTTTAGAGATCTTTTATATCTTTATTTTAGGTTGTATTTGATAGAGCTGATTTCTACTGAAGATACTGTTGCCATTTTTTAGATATCAGGGAAAGTTGCAGAATTTCTTCTCTAATTATTCCTGACGGTATTATTTGTGAATACGTACACCATTATATTTTTTCATTCTTCTTACGTGAAAACATTGTCTAACAAATCTTATACATCATTGCCAAAATATGAACTTCCCATGATGTCCTCTTACAGCTGAGTAGGTGAACTGTGCTACAGTATTTTACACAATGGAATATAATTCATGAAAATATTCCAGTCAATGAAATGAGCCGTCGATCCAGGAAGAGACGTGAGGGAAACGTGAATTCGTATCACTGACTGAAAGAAGCCAATCTGAAAAGACTATGAACTGAGTGACTCACGGGGCCGACGCTCTGGGAAGGACACAGCCACGGGGACAGTAACCAGAGCAGTGGCTGCCAGGAGCCCGAGGCAGTGAGGGCGAAATGGGTGACAGCCCCAGGGCGGTGAGCCGGCCCGCGCGGCCCGTGGCAGAGCCCGCGGAGCTGTGAGGCTCGGAAGCGGCAGTACCGGGAGGGAAGCCCGTGTGAATGCTGGACTTGGGTTGATGGTGACCTGGCAGTGTTGTTTTACTGATTATGGTGCTAGAAGAGAAACCTATGCTTGGGGAGGGGTTGGGCTTAGGGAACCAGCTCACTGTGATTTCTGCTCAACTTTGCTGTGAACTTAAAGTTGGCCTAAAGAATAAAATGCTTGAGTTAAATGTTTAAAATCTAAATGCTGCAGTTACTTTGCAGCTTTCTAAACACTGTTTTACTGTTTTAAGAAAGGATGAACTTTCACAAAGCATCATTCTTTTTTCTTTTTTAAACCATAGAGCAGTTAGGTTGTGAAAATGAAATGTATCCCTCTGGGGAACTGACAGCTTTAATACAATAAGTTATGGTCAGCAGGTCTTGGATTTGAAGTCAGATGACTGCAGAAATAATGGGAGGGGTGTTCTCAGGCGGAGAGCAGCACCGTGCAAGGCTCCAGCTGGCCGCCCCACTGCAGGCCGCTCGCGCTCGCCCGGACTGCGCAGGCGCCTCTGCACGCGCGGCCACCGGGGCTCGGGTGTGTTTGCAAGAGAGAAACGGTAACGGGACACTGGCTCGGTCTGTGTTATCCAGTGACACAAAATCAGCGCGAGACCGACTACTGTAGTACCAGTGGCAGAAGTCTACATTCCAGTCAGTCTAATGCCAGAGGCACATGACCAGTGTGCCAGCCTAACACAGCAGAGACAGACGTACTGACCTATCTAATGGTATCAGGGATCAAACTCATGACCTTGCGCTTGCGAGGCAGGCGCCGGAACCACTGAGCTAAGTCTCCGGCCCCACAAGCTGTTATTTTATGCAGACCTTCAGCAGCTGCTGGAGGCGTAGAGAAGCCCGTCTGAAGGGAAGGCAATCTATTTACTCCTCCCAATTCCAATGTTTACCTCACCCTAAAAGGCCCTACACACGCACCCAGAAATAGTGGTCCATAAAGCTATTTCTGATCATATGGCTCATGTTACCCTAGACATAAAAGAGTTTAGCCCTCATTGGCCCTCGGTTTTGTATATGTATAAATGAAGAAAGAACTACAAAAAAATTGGCTTTTAGTATTTTTTGGTACTAATGTTGTAAAACAGCCAAATGTCTCCAAATTTCGGTGACTAGGGAAGGAGATAGCAGTTATTTATTAATCTAATAAGGAACCCGGAAGAATGAGAGACACATTCCTCCATGTCTCTTATTAGGTTTTTTTTTCCCCCCGAAGCAGAAAAACAGTCCATAGTTTAAGGCATCTGGGTGGGAGCCCAGCAGACTGGAGGCCCGAGCTACCCTTCTCGACGGGAGTTTGGCCGGCAGGGCCAGGCAAACACTGGAAGAAGATTCCCGGGACCGTCGCACTTCAGGGTTCCTGCTGGCACAACGCGCTGGCCTTCCCAGGGGCGAGTGCCAGGCTGCCGGGCCCGGCGTGCCCCAGGCGGGCGGGCGCGGAGGCCGCTCACACGCGTGTCCGTCAGCCGGGCCTCCGTCCCCCGCCGGCCGCTCAGCTGCACGCGAGCCCGCAGCGGGCCCGCTGGCTCGGCGCTGGGGCCGGCGAACCGCCGCTTCCGATGTGAGCCTCCGCGCGCGTTTGCGCCCAAGTGTTTATGTTCCTTGTGTGGGTCGGCACAGTATGTAATGCATCTTAATTCTTTTCATCCTCTTTCCCTTCGCCCCCCATCTCGGCCCTCTCCCTATTTTTTTTCTTTTTTTGCACATGTTTGCAATACGTAATATTTACTTCCCTTGTGTGGAGTTGGTACATCCGCAAACACACCCTAATTCCTCTTTTTCATCTACTAGCCTTTCTCTCCCTTCCCTCCTTCTGTCTTTTGATCCCTTTCCTCTTGGACAGAGATCTATGTCCCTATTTCCTATTATCTCTTTTATTTTGTTCTTTATTTACTTTCTACATTTATTATATTTACTTTCTATATTTATTATATTTATATATTATTTACTTTATTTATTTTCGCATATCTGAGAAACCATGCAGTGTTTACGCTTGTGTATCTGATTTATTGCAGTCAGCATTGTGGGCTAAGGTGCATCTATTTTCCTACAAATAAGCCAACTCTATGGCCGAGTAGGACTCGGCTGTTATGTGTAAATACCACGTTTTATTCATATGTTGCTGATGCATGAGTTGCTTCCATGGTTTAGTCTTCTGACTTGTCCTTAGGATGGAAGACACGTTTTCTTCTGAGTGCTACGAGTTGGTTGCTGAAGGTAGTAATGAAGATCGTATCATCCTGTTCTAGGCAAAGTTAGTTTTAAGAAGCTTTTTGATAAAAATCCTACAAAAACAATTGATATATGTTCTCACGATTGGGTTAGTTATACATGAAATGTGTGTTGAAGTAAATCTCAAAATTGTTATAGAAAGATGTTTGTGCCTTTTTACATACTGACTTAAAAAGTCACTGTAAAAAGACAAAAAAACCCTCTTAAATTGTAACATAAATTTGAATCTTGCCATAATCTTTTTTTTTTTCTTTTGAGACAGGGTCTCACTTTGTAGTCCAGGCTGGCCCTGAGCTCACTATGCAGCCCAGGCAAGCCTCGAGCTCAGCCATCCTCCTGCCTCTGCCTCCCGAGTGCCGGGATGACAGGCGTGAGCCACCACGCCAGGCATGACTGTATTTCTTGCTAAGGAAATAGTGAATATTTGTATTCAAGCTGCAAAGGAAGCAGAATTGACATTTTTAGAACATGTTTGTTTTTCAGCCTCGGTACTAGATGTAGTGCAATCCTTCGTTTCTTCAGTCCTCCGAATATCCTTAGATGTAGATGTTACTCGGTCCCAGAGGACAGTGTTGAGGTTACTAAACACTGGGTTGTTGAAGATCACACGACTGGTAGACTTGAGTCCAAAGCCCACCCCAGGTCCACATGCCTCCGACCCCCTGAACTTTGCGTTCCGCCCAGCAGTATGGGGCTCAGGAGAACTTTCTCTTGAAGGACGCTGCCGCTGCCGAGCGTCGGGAGCAGGGTGTCTTCCATCCAGAGCTGTGCATGTCTTAGTCACTGCAGCCTGTGATTAAGGAGAGATGATCTCAGATTATACCTCTGGACTCAGTATAATCACGAGGGCCTTGGAAAATGGAAGAGGAAATCAGGACAGCTGGAGGGGGATTGACCAGCTAGAGGAGCGGAAGCGGAGGTGATACGATTGCTGGCTTTGAAGTCACACACGAAGCCCGTGATCTGTAGGAGCCAAACAGGGTGCCAAGACGGAGACCCCGACCCGCTAGCAGTACCTCAGTCCCCCTCGCACCTCGAGCTCACCCCAGCGGACCCATCTGGAGCCCTGGCCACCAGAGCCGGACGGTGGCAGTTTGGTGTTGCTTTAAATCACTAATTTTGTGGCACTGTCATGGCAGTGAGGAAACTGATACAACCGCCTTGGCAATAGCTGAGTGAAGCTAATGTTTTCTTGATACATCGGTGAATTCTCAGGTGTGGCTTTGTGCACTATGATTTTTGTGGACCTGGTTTCATAGATGCCACCTAAAAATGTAGAGAACTAACCAATAAAATGTGAAGAGCAATTATACCATATATAGTATAGGAATTGTTACCTAAGAAGCAAGTGGGTCCCTTTAAAACAAAATATCAAGAGAGACAGAAAGATTTGACATGTTTGGTGTAGAAAATTTTATTATTATGCAGTAACGGCTTTTTGTTTTTTGCTTTTCTTCCGCAGTACAATAATTCCAAAAGTGCCTTTCTTTAATACTTCAGCTTTGCCTCAAGAAAAGTCATCTGTGTGCCTCTAAAAGGTGTTGGGCCAGTAAATTTGGTAGCTTTAAACAGCAGAAGTGCTATATCACGTCACTGAAAAAAAGAATAATTCCCTCTTCTCTTTTCAGAAAGCAAATATAGCAAATACTTTAAAAATACATTTATTTGTGGAGAATAATAACAGTTCTTTGTGAGGGAAAGATTTGTAAAGTTGCTTGTTACAGAATATACAAATTTTTAATATTCAATATATTTCAACAATTACAAGGAAAACATACTGAGCTAGTGCGAGACAATTTTTTAATCAGAATTTTCTGTGTTCTGAACTTGTTACATTAGGAAAATCACTTCATTTTTCTATGATTTGTTTTCTTTGTAAAGTGAAGATAATGTCTGCACATTTCTAATTTTTAAAAATCTACTGAGACAATATAAGTGGCAGTTGCTAGATGGGAATAAAAATAGTTACATCAGTGCTGCGTGGTGGTTCTGTTATTTTAAAAAAAGTCCTTGAACTGGGCCTAGTGACACAGCCCTGTAATCCCAGCACCCTGGAAGGCGTGAGGTTGGAGGGTCACAGGTTCAAGCTCAGCCTGGACTATTTGATGGCTTAGCAAGACCCGGTCTCAAAACTCAAAAATGGTCTAGGGATGTAGACCACTGTAAAGGCCCTGGGTTCAATTCCCTAACCGCCCGAGTCCCCGAAGTTCCCTTCTCAATGTACATGCACACAGACTTAGCTCTTACCATAAAAACCTAGGTAAGGTCTTTTGACTGTATAGGGAAAGAATGAAGTGACATTTAGTGGACAAGCTAAGTTGTTATTGAGGAGATACTCAATGCTTTGAAATAAGTTTTACAAGTACCTTCAATCAGAATTTATATTCATTTATTAGCATTCCCAGAGCTTAAATATTTATTAGCTACTGAGGCAAGGGCAGAAAAACCCACTACAGGAATCAAGCCAACTTTGTAGCTTGCTGCAACTTACTGAATTAACTTGGCTTTTTATCACAGACAGAACTTGTCGAAATGGATGAGAGGTTATTTCATAAACTTGTGGCCATAAAGTTTAAAGGTGAGAAATGACCATTAGGGCAGCGGGCTTTCAAGTAGGGGGTTGTGCGTCCTTGTACTGATGAGCCCCAGGGATAGCAGAGGAAAACGCATCGTCTGCAAATTTCTGTGTCAATTTTATTCCTGCTTTGGGTTTATTTTATCATGCACATGACACACTTATATTATGTATTTGTATAATTTATAAATAAATAAATTGGACCACTGCTCAAAAACTGTATTAGTGGTTATTTGCACAATCAGAAATGTTCAGAGAGCCCTGTGAGCATGAACTAGCATATAATAGGGTCTGAACATTTTAGCTTTTCTGCTTTTCTGTGCCCTAATTAAGACTACTGGGAAGTGCTTTTTGGTTCACAGCCTTTTTTTTTTTGTCCTTACATAGCCAGAAGCCACAAACCAGTTACAGGAAATGATAAGCCCTCAGAGTTAAGTGGAAATTTTTTTATGAGAAGGGAAGGAAATCTCCATTTTTTAGATAACTCAAGTCTTTGTAAGTGTCATCAGGGCAAAGATTTTCGTTGCCTAATTCAGTGATTTGCCTTCCTTACTCTAACTGGAGCAAAGAGTATTGTTGGCCCTAAAGAAATAGTGAGTGAATATACAGTTTTGTTGATAATATGTACCTAGAAGCGTGGCATTTTTCTTACAGTGGCAGAATAGCTTTAGCAGCATATCATAAAAGAGCCCGGGGCGGAGTTGTTATTAAATGAGATTTTAATTCTTTTTTTTTCCTGACCTTTGCCTACATGCAACCCTAAGCAGTGAGCACATCTCTCTGTCCAGACTTTCTACATGTCTTTTTTCTAATTCTTTGACTCTTGCCATTGGGATCAGTTTATGTATCTGTGTTCATTTTACTGGCTCATTCATTCCTTCCCTTGTTCATTTGCCTTTTTTCAATGATTTTCTCCTTAAATGTCTTTCTAAATTATAAATATGTACTTTGTCCTTATATTGAGTAAACTTTGAATTACAGGTTGATAGCTTATAATGTGGAAAAGAGAACCTTTTAAATTTTTCTCTGACAAAACTCCACGATATTAAATTAACCTTTGGTGTGGGCTTTTGCATTTGTTTTATAAGAAAAATGTCTTTATATCTTTGTCATCTACTTTAATATGGAAGAAATAATCTTCATATCTAGTTTTCATGAAAAAGGCTATATTTATATTTGTATCTTAGATCCTCCAGGGTAATTAAATAATATAGCTCTTCATAGTGGCTGAGAAAATTTTTAAGAGACATATTTTAAATTCTTACTCAAATTATGTATTTAATACAGTAACCATAAACATTAAGTATAATAAAGTACATATGAATTAATGTAATAAAAGAGATATAATTATGTATAACACAAAAATATTCTGATGAAATTTAGTCTTTCTTTGGACTTCAAAAACCATTTGAATATCTGCCTTTCTCACTTATGTTGCAATGAGGAAAAAAATGAATATAATATTTTGAGCTTTTGGATTATATAGATAAATAGAAGATGGGCCGGAGGATTAGCTCAGTGGTTCCGGCGCCTGCCTCGCAAGCGCAAGGTCTTGAGTTCGATCCTCGGTAACCACATATAATGCTGGGCGTGAAGACACGCCCACCAACAATCAACACCACATACCACAATGCCGGATGTGGTGGCTCACGCCTGTCATCCCAGCACTCGGGAGGCAGAGGCAGGAGGATTGCTGAGTTCGACGCTTGCCTGGGCACCATAGTGAGCTCAGGGCCAGCCTGAACTACAAAGCGAGACCCTGTCTCCAAAAAAAAGAAAAAAAAGATGAATTTTGTGGTGAAGCTATGTATATTATTGTAAGCACTCTATCATGATTTAAAATGAAATTTAAAATTTGATGAAAGCATATAAAATTTCAAGTTAATGGAAGCACATGATAAAACTGTCGAGACTGATAGAAATTCAAGTATGAGTTGATAGGAAGTAGGCAATTTTATAATCCTGGTTTTCCAGGGACTAAAATAAGAGCAGTTGAGTGGAAAATAATGTTTATTCATCCAGGTACTAATTATCAGTGCATAGAATAAGGTAAGCAAACATTAATTAGAAACTTTCAAAGAGAATTATATTCTAGATAAAACTGTCAATCTGATTTTATAGGTACTATTACTGAAATGGAGAGGAATGCCCTGACTTCGGCGGGTTCTGATCAAATGTCTACTATGAGCCGGGTGATATGGATCTTGTTATTAAACCTATACAATGGCCCCTCGGGCAGGTGTCTTCACTTTTGTGCTCATGACAACTGAGGTTGCGAAGGGCGAGTAATCTCGCCAAGGTCACTTGACACGCAGGGGCTGCAAGCAGCCTCGCCCTCTACCGCTGGGCTCCCACGGCCCCAACGCTCCACTTCCGTCTCTCCTGTGTCCTGTTCTGCGAAGTCGTTCTGCAGCACAGCAGAGGTTGGAACTGCTGGGTAAAGCTGACATGCCTGGAATTTGGGAAGCAAATTAGCATGACATTTTACCATTGTTAGCTCTGAAATAATCTCGAGCGTGTCTTGATGAGTATCCCATCTATTCTGCTTGATACTTAGGAGATTAACAAGCACAGGTGCTCTAGTGTGTCTGACCAATTATATGTGAGTTCAGAGAGAGCAAATGTAATTCCAGTAAGAGGTTTCACGTTCTCCAGGGTGTTGTTCAGAGCTGAAGGAACTTTCAGTAGGAGATCTCACCAGAAAAATAGGAATAGAGATTAGAGCTGCTTGTAGGACAAAGTAGTTACAAGCGAACGTCCCAGTCCCATAGTCTCCCTTTCCGCCTCTGTGAACCAGACAGAATACACTGAGAGGGCCTCACATGGGGGAGAATCCTGTGAGCAAGGGGCCCAGTGGGCGGCTCTCAGGGAGTGGTGCACAGCCTGGGCCCCGAGTCACCGAGCGCCTGCGACGTCAGCTTCATCTCTTAGAAAACTGGCTACGGTTACGTCCCAGCACCTTAACTAGTGCCACGTTCTACACAGATTCATCACGAAAGACCCACCCACTGAGTGAACTCTGGAGTGAGGAGCTCCCTAGGGTGCATGCAGAAAGGTAATGAGTGTGACTGGCACGAGGTGAAGAAAACATTTTCAGCGCTATGTAGGTCTGAGGAGAAAACAAAGAAAAACAGCATGAAAAATAATAGTGTGATGTTAAATGTCAAGTGTAAGACCAAATATTTTAGTCATCTCAAAATATGTGAACTGATTGGAAAGGTAAAAATTCTGATTTATTAAAATGTAAATCTGTATGCCAAATGTTCCAAAAATGTATGTCAAACACTAATAAAAATATATAGTATTAATATGTCACAAACTATAATTTAAAATGAACAGAATTAGGACAGCAAGTGAAATTCTGTGATGACCAAAGGAATACTCCATCAAAAAGATATGATTTTTGAATCTATATCTATAGACAAAACTTCAGCATATCATAAAAAGAAAACGTATTTTCAATGTGGGAGGGTTTTGTTTTGTTTTGTTTTCTTTTGAGACAGGGTCTCGCTTTGTAGTTCGGGCCCGGCCCTGAGCTCACTATGGAGCCCAGGCAAGCCTCGACCTCAGCGATCCTCCTGCCTCTGCCTCCCGAGGGCTGGGATGACGGGCGTGCGGCCTCATGCCCTGGCCTTGTGCTGTGTGGTACAGACTGCTGGTGGGCGTGAGTCACCACGCCTGGTATTGTATGTGGTCACCGGGGATCAAACTCAGGACCTTGCGCTTGCAAGGCAGACACTAGAACCACTGAGCTAAATTTCTGGCCCTGTGGGAGATTTTTAAAAACGCTCTTTTCTCTGAAGCTGACAAGTCATGTAGATTAAAAGTAACTTGCAGATAGAGAGTATGTATAGCACGTGCTCTGAGCACACATAAAGCTCGTTAGGTCAGTGGTTCTGGTCACATGGCAAGTAGGCCATAAAGCATTCATTAAAACCAAGTGTCAATGAAAAAGTTAATAATCTCCCATCGTACACTTGCACTGAAAATAGCACTCTTACTAATTCATGGGTTAAAGGGGGAAGTAATATAAAAGGGACAAAATATTGAAGCTGAATACTAATGAAAACATGTTAAGGTTCTTCATGTGATCTGAAGGAGGCTGGCCGTGCTGTGTTGCGGTTCGGCTTCCTTAGGAGAAGACCTGGAGACAGCTTGGTGGGCAGAGCACTCCGCCCCGTGCCCAGTACACTCAGGAGGAAGGCACAGAGGGCAGGACTGAGTGAGGGATAAGTTGGTCTTTTATTAGTATTATTATTATTCTAGGAATTAAACCCAGGGCCTTTACAGTGAGCTCTGTATATCCGTATCCGTATTTTTACGTTTTTATTTTGAGGCGAGATCTCTAAGACACTCAGTCGCCCACTCTAGGCTCCAGCTTGTGATGCTCCTGCCAGCCGCCCTCCGGAGTGCCTGCGCCCCTGTGGCCCGTGGTATCGGTTCGATTTGCTGCAGACCTAACAACAGCCTCAGCGGCCTGCACAGGAAAGGCTGGGGCCAAAACGTCCTGCACAGCGGGCTCTGGCGGCCAGGCCTTGCTGTTCCCCCCCAGACGTTTCTATTTCCTGCACACTACAAGGGTGGCCAAGAAAATGAAAAGTACACCTCACATATAATATAGATAAAATGATAGAGGAAATATAGCTGATCTGTTTCTAGAGCTTGTTTTGCTCTACTCACCAACATCTCAGCACTTTTTTTTTCTTTTGAGACAGGGTCTCGCTTTGTAGTTCAGGCTGAGCTCACTACGCAGCCCGGGTGAGCCTGGGACTCAGCAATCCTCCTGCCTCTGCCTCCCGAGTGCTGTCATGACAAGCGTGAGCCACCACGCCTGGCCTCGGCACTTCCTTTAAAAAATACCGTTTCCATGGCTTCCCTGGGTTTGTCCCCGCTCACTGGCTACTCCTCAACCTTTGAGTTTTGCCTCATTTCTTCATCTTCTTAAAATTGAAGTGGCCCAGGCTCAGCCTCTGTGCTTGTGTTAGTAGCAGCTCACACTGTGGCTTTGCACTGTTCTGCCTCTGCCTCTGCCTGTCCTTTATCGCAGTCTCTGTCTCTCATCTCACGTGATGACTTACCCTGCTTCTCCACAGACACATGACCGATACGGTGTGTCCTGTGCTCCGAGTCCAGCTTCCTAGCTGTCTCAGAGCACCGCGCGCCGCACACTGTTCTTCCACGTCGGGCCCCAAGTCGCTGTGTCGCTCTGATTCCCTCAGTCCGCACTGCCGGCCAGGTCCGCGGCTCCAGCCTTCAGAATATACCCAGGCCTCAGCCACCTCCCTGGCAGCTGTGGGGCCGGCGCCTTCCTGACCCTCCTGGGCCTGCCGTGTGCTGCCGCTTTGTCATCTCAGTTTGCTTCTTTCGGGGCCCCTGGGGTTGAGCTCAGACCTTGTCCGCGGGCACCGTGCCTCTGAGCTGCGTCTTACTGGGTGTCTTGCCTGCTGGCATCTTCTCCTCCCCGTAGTCCCGGTGAGTCTGTCCACGCAGCTCAGGCTGTGCCCGTCCTCACGGTGAGGCCGGCTCCCCGGCGCCCGCGCTCCTCCCTCTGGGGCACCCGGCCCCCAGGCGCGCCTGGTACCTGCCAGTGGCACCTTCGCACGGCTGTTTCCTCGCCAGTGGCTGTTCTGGATAACTAGGTGACTTTCTCCTGCACCTCTGTACTTCTTTGCCCAGAGATGACTTTTTCAGAAAAAAGGACTTCAATTTTAATTACAAGAACCTTACTTTTAAAGAATACTGTATTTATGTGATTGTATAACTAACAATAGTAAAGTCCAAAAAAGCCAAAATTTAGTTGTATTTTCTAAAAAAGAGACTTTTTGAGACAGGGTCTCGCTTTGTAGTTCAGGCTGGCCCTGAGCTCACTATGGAGCCCAGGCAAGCCTTGAACTCAGCAATCCTCCTGCCTCTGCCTCCCGAGTGCTGGGATGACAGGCGTGAGCCACCATGCCCGGCACTGTGGTATGTGGTAGTGATTGCTGGTGGGTGTGAATCTCCACGCCCAGCATTGTATGTGGTTTCTGGAGAGTTCGAACCAGGGACCTTACCCTTGATAGGCAGGCACTGGAACCACTGAGCCAAATCTCTGGCCCTAAAAAAGAAACTTTTGAAGGCATAGTCTGTGTCAGAAAAATGATTCAAATCTTTTGAGATTTTGTGTCATATTTATTTAGGAGTGACAAGATGCTTGGACCTATAGATATAATTGTAAATTTAACACTATAACCCTGGTTATTTCAGGTTTCACAGGAAAAAGCGATTTTCACTAAGACTGATGTTGGTTTCTATCCGTGCACATTTCTCTGTAGAATAGCTGGTACGGGGATGGGAGTCAAGGGCCTTAGACAGACTACCACACTGTGTCCGTTTATTTTCTGCTTACGAAGATATGACTGCTGTTGACGAGACTGAATTAAAAGGATTTTCCCCATTTCCCAACAAAAACTTACGGGATTCTTTAGTGAGATTTCCAGCTTCAAAGGAAATTTAAGTGACGAGTTCCCAAGATCTGTGATCCAGATACTCTGCTGTTTACTTGGTTCCGTTTAGCCTAATCCTACAGGGACAGTGTCACCCCGAAGCCACTAGACAGGAGCAGGGAAAACTGGCCACAGAGCCACTTGGAAGCTTTAGGGTGATTAATTAGCTGGGGACCTCTGTGTTGTGGTCTCTTTTCTTCATCTTTGGATCTAGGAAATTCGGTTGCAGCAGACGGAGCTAGAAAGCTGGCGCAGGCTTCAGTTTTACACTTGATCTTATCCAAAAGGCCAAGAAGCGATGGGCTTTATTTTTAAAGTCAACTGTGAGTTAAAAAAAAAAAAATCTTTGAAAAACTATAGTTCTAAGGATTGTAGAAACTGACCACCAAATCATCTGAAGTTGAAAACATAGTCCGACTCACCTAAATAATCCTTTCTTGTGAGTAGAGGTCAATGTTTTGCAACTTGCATATGATAATCAGTTGGTTTCTACCCAGAAGAGGCCTCAAACAAGCAGCTTGTAAATTTAGCCATTAATGATAGCACCATTAAAAATAGCATTAAAATAGCACCATTAATGATGGTTTTAACATTCAGCAAAGCCAAGTTAACCAGTCAGTCTGATGGTTTGTAGACAGCCTGTTTCAGAGCTGCACTCCTAGTGGACCTTCAATAAACACGAATTGCTCCGCGGTCAGTAAACAGTGGCACATCTGCAGCCCACAGCGGGATAACTGGACAGAGCGGACCTTAGTGAGGCGTGGTCTGGGGCAGGATATATTTTAATTTAAAAATTAAAATAATTGCATAATGTCCTTTTAAGACTGACCACATTCACTAAAATAGGATTTCTTTGTAATTCAATTTTAAGGAACAGTCAATAGCAATGATAGTCAAATGTTATTTCCTTTTAAATAGCAAGCTGAGGACCATCATCTCATTTCTTTTTTTAATTATTTGAATCAGTGCTAGAGAAGTCATTAACATTTCCGAGCCAGACGACTATTATTTTCATGACTGTGTTTATAGTTCACTGTATTCATGATAGAGAGTGGAGCACGGGCACTGTGGTCTGTATTATTTTGCATTATTGAAAATGATTTACTGCTATTGGATACAAATGCTGTGAAGAGTGAGAAGTAGAATCATACCAGCTAATGTTATGTATCATTTTCGCTCTGCCAGCCATTGTGCTGTGCCCTTTCTGTGTATTTACTTCAAGTGTGTGGTGAAAGATCATTTCAGTTTTTTCATATGTTTTTAAGACTTTCAAAACGATAACTTTCCTGCTAGGTTTTATTTAAAATAAAAACCACCCATGCTTATCAGTTGCATGTACATACTTAATCTCAGCTTCAACTGAAAAAAACATATTTGGAGATAATAAAGCCAATGAAATTTTAAAATGGAGTATTGAGCAAAGGCAGATGTTTTATAAAAGAGGGCAAGACATCTGAGCAGGTGAGGCTGCCGAATAGTCGCTGGAAGGTGCCGGTAGGCCAGCATTTGTTTATCGTCTCTGTGAAAAGCTCGTTCAGAATGAACTGTCTACACTGTGGGATGAGCAGCTGCTCGTCGAATCAAGACTTGTAATTAGCCCATCTCAGGTGTTGATCGGACGCTGGGCCTGCGGGCCTGGATGCCCGAGAGATGGAGTTCCTGGGACTCTCCTCATTAAGGAGATTTGGCTGAAGTGATGAGCTCTCACCGCATCGCTCGCATCACCTTGTGATCACAACACAACTCTTAAATATTTTCTTATTTGCTACAGACCTACAGGAAATACTCAACCTCATCTGCAGTTCAAGTACCAGGTCATAGTAACGCAGTGCCTCCGTAAGGGTGCGTAGACGTACTTCCAAGACCAGCTGTGAATGCAGGCAGGCAGGAAGTAGAAGCTCAGCAACCAACAGAAGTGGAGGCTGCCTAATGACGATCTAATGTCTGCATTTATGCTTCCTAGCACTGAAGAGCTTAACGTTTTCCTCGTTTGTTCAGCTGTTCTTAGAGAAACAAAGGTGGGTTCTGAAGGATAGTGGTAAAGTGTGTGGGTTCAAGTCCTGACTTTCCCCTTTACCAGCTTCATTGCCTCGGGCTGGTTGCTGAACTTACTGATTCTCAGTTTCGGTGGCATAATAGTGACTGCCTATTCCAGTGCTGTGAGGATAAAAATTTACTTCAAGTAGGTCTCTGGCAGTGGGGCCGGGCATGGCAGATAGCTACAGGCTGGGTGACTTGGAGGTGCTGTTTGCAGTGGTACCTGGTAAAGTACAGCTCCAGCGTAACCCCAGAAGGAAGTTAGTCATTTTTCCCATTTGGCAAAAATCATTTCATTTGAAAAGGAAAATCAAGATGAATTATGTATGTATGCATATACACACACACATATAATGTGGGGGAAAAATATGAGAAAAGGCAAAAGCAGAAACAAAGTCTTTGTAAATGGGAAGGGTGTGGGGTGAGGGGAGGGCAAGGGTATGGGAGAAAATAAGCAGAATATGTCACATACAGGTACAAGATCCCAGTGATGGATGTTAGCATATTGTATACCTACAATGTACCAATAAATTTAAAATAATAATACTAATATATATTTCTACATAAGTTTGGAAGAACATTGCATTTAATAGAATTAAAATAACTCCTCCATAGTTACTTTTTAAATGTCATTTTAGCTTGTGTGGATTATTCAAGTCCTTTAGTTTCATTTTGTGAGATACAGACACACTGCCTTCCTGGGCACGGATGAGGCATCTCATATGTTTGCAGAAAGAAATGAGATCGAACATGTGGGAAGAAGCAAATGCTTCGTATTTGTGCAGTTGTCCTGTTTTGCCTTAGATCGGGAAGGCTGCAGTGAAATGGTTGCTTAGCAACTAGTGGGGCCAGAGGGACCGAGTGTCAGCTGGGCTCCGCCTCATCTGCGCATGTGCCTAGTAAGGGGGCGTGGCCTTGGTGTGCGCAGCTTTGCTTGAGGCAGCGAAGCGAGTGTGAAGGACAGAATGACAGACTGGAGAGAGATGCTGCAGCCGGACCGGAACCTGTTTGTATTAGTCTTTGTACCTTATTTTATGGTAGAGCGGCGAAAGAAAGAGAGATTTGAAAGAGTATATTGAACACGTAAGAAAGAGACTGTTGAGATGTTGTGTTAAAATTTCAAATGACCATTAGCATACGTTGGGTTTCAAGAGAACAGAAAAATAGATGATGATTGAAGAAATTCAACACACTGTTAGCATTACTCCCTACAAAAGTTCTCTGATAAAATGGTAGTAGGTTTTGTAGGTGAAATAATCAACTCCGGAACAGAAACGGCGCGTGTCAGTACTTGGTTTCTGTCGGCCCCTGTTCTCGCCCAGGACAAGGCCTGTGGCCCTGCGCGACCGCCCTCACTCGGGTCCTCACAGCCCTTGGTGGGCCCCAGGGAGCCAGTGCCGGTGCCGGGGTGGGCACACGGGAAGCTTCTTGTTGTGCCTTCAACGAAACTTCTTCCAGCTTCTGCTGTCTGAACTTAAAAGGAGTTCTCTGAGTGATGTGCGTCAAAAGCAAAGCCGCTTTGAGGTGAATCTTGAGATTCTTATTCAGGAAGACATGTTAAGGAGGAAATGGGCCAGAAAAATTAGCCAGAGTAACCGGAGGAAAGGGGGTCGTGGGTTCAGCTGAAGGCTTTCACTGCTGCCACCGCCCAAGAACATGAAAAGACCTGCCTTTGAGAGACCAGGACTTTGCAATTGTGATCTCTGTATTACCTATGTCTCTATGTGTCTTTTATTTCCTAAGCTATATTTGTCCTGCCCCTCTGAATCTGAGGTTCAGGCCTCCCTTGTTGAAGTTTGGACTCAAACCTTATCTCCTGGTCATACAGGGTTTCTAGCATTGATTTCAAGCACTAGCTTATGACTCAGAACTTGGAGTTTAAGAGCTATTACCAGATAGAGGTGTAAGCAGAACAAAGGCTAAACCCAAGCCCTTCCTCTTAGGAATAAGGAGGAGAGTGGAACAGAGTGGCTGTGATAAAGTATTCTGAGGGTTTTAATAGTACTTCTCCAGCAAAAGACAGCCTGATACTGTACACACGTGCAAATATGGAGCGGGTGCTGGGAGGTGTGGGGCATTCACTGTACGCGTGCCTTGCACACATTTGTGCACTAGCGGTTCCCTGTGGCTCTCACTAAAGCATACTTTGCCATCCAGATCTGAGGTTCTGCGTTTCTGACGAACTCTTCAGTGATGCCAGTGTTGCTGGTCTCGGGACCGTATATCTGGAGTCACACGCAGAAACTAGCGATTGCTGAAGTACTTTCTAGTTTCAAAGCTCCGAGATTCCATTTATAGAAGGTCCTATAATAGTGATTCTTAAGACTTACCCGATGCAGCTTTGCTAGACTGCACTGACAGCCCCATCGGTGTGTGACTCAGGTTCTCCCTTAACTTCCTGTCAAATTGTCCTCTCCGCAATCTCTCATTCTGCCTTGTCACTTGCTCTACGTCTTTCATTCCTAATTCGAGCGCTTTCTGCTACTGCGTTTGTGGAAAACTGTCCCGCCCTCAGACCTGCTTCGCCGGCCCAGCTGCTGCCTGTGGCCGGTTCCCTCGCACTCGGGGCGGCGTCGGGCGCAGATTCCGACTCACGGTCCAGAGCGCGCTGAGCAGTTGTGAAGAGCAGGATGGCACACCTGGCTGCCGCGTGGAGACAGACGCAGATGTCTCGGTAACTTTTGGTCTGAAAGAGAGATCCTTTCATTCAGTCACGGGTTATGGAATGTATGTAGAAACTGAGATCAGTGCCGTCCCTCAGTGTCTGAAGGAGGCAGGCTGGAGATCAGTGCCATCCCTCAGTGTCTGAAGAAGGCAGGCTGGAGATCAGTGCCATCCCTCAGTGTCTGAAGAAGGCAGGCTGGGCACTGGTGGAAGGACGGGCTGTGTACTGGGGGCTGGAAGGTGCTTGGCCCCCACGTGTGTGAGCTCAGACCACAGCTGGGAGGTGCAGAGGCACTGGAGCAGCGACACTGATCCCTTTAGAGACCAACTTATTTTTGTTGCAAAATGCCACCAACCCAGACGCCTGCCTGCGAGGGCAATGCTGCAGAGACTTGCTTGTCCGCTGGCAGAGATGGCTCTGCTTGCCGCTGTGCCGCCTGTGCCCTAGGTTGCTGCCTCTGCACTGGAGGAATGAGGAGACCTCGGCATCCAGGATGGTGACCCATGGCTGTCCTGTCCCCTAAATACATAACCCCTGACACAGATGAATACCTTCCAACAACCACACCACTTGGCGGTCAGTGGCAATTTTTGTTCTTTACATTTACCATCATGTTAGCGAGGAAGAAAAGCAGCGTGTGTGCCTTTTCCATTGCATCCGTTCTTTCCCCCGAAGACAGGTAGCTCAAACATGCCACACCCAGGAGGACAGTTCTAAAGAGACTTGGGGTAAAGCCAAAGATGTTTATTTCGAAGGTTCATTTGGGCGGCAGCTGTATCAAGAGCACAGCTGTGGAATCAGGCTACTCCTTTGAATAAACACGCTTCATACGTGCAGATGTTTTGAAAACCAGAATGTTGCACAACTTTGAGCTTAAAAGGAGTACTTTACTCCTGTTAAGGTGAGGGGAAATTGCTATTTTAGCAATACTAATTTTTGTTGCCTAATTATATGTATAATATAATTTTACTGTTTTAGTTTGCCCTATAATATTTTATTCCCAAAGAGTATTACCATACTGTTTAAAGAACAAGAAAACAGTTATAAATGCAAGGAGAAAAAACTCTACCAACTACACAATGCTGTTCTTTCAGGCTATTAAGCTCCTTAGATAAATTGGCTTATTTTTGCATTTATGAAAGGAGGTAAGTACTCCAATTCAGCTGTGATCAGGACCCTTTCCTCTCTCTCCCTAAAAGGGAAAAGCATATAATGAGTCTTATTAGCTGAGATTTATTATCCAATCTGTGTATGAGCTATAACCAAAATGCAATAAACTACAGTACATTAACACTCGGTGAAGCAAAATGTTATTTGGGAAGTTAGTGTGTATCTGTATGATGCCTCATGTCCATTGTAAACATCACTAATTATATAACACCCTACGAAGGAAAGATGGAAGGAGCTAGGCTGAACCAGATGGTTGCTCTTTTTCAGTGACCTAAGGATGTCTGTTTACTTACATAATTGAAGCAGTCTATCTATAATTAAAGATAGGGGTGGAATAAGCCTCTAAAAATTCAGTTATTTCACCTGTAAAGTTATTTGGTTTCCTAATAAAGGGGAATTCATAGTACACGTTGCCCACATACTGTTAATAGCAGAGCTACACTTAATTTACCAGGTAACATCGTATTTTAGCAACTCTTGAGTGCTTAAAACTATCTATGGCTTGTCATTTAATTTATAATGAAGAATAGTAGAATTTCTGTTGGTCAGGTTTTTTTTTTTGAGACAGGGTCTCGCTTTGTAGTTCAGGCTGGCCCTCAGCTCACTATGTAGCCCAGGCAAGCCTGGAACTCAGCAATCCTCCTGTCTCTGCCTCCCGAGAGCTGAGATGACAGGCATGAGCCACCACGCCCGGCACTGTGGTATGTGGTATTGATGGCTGGTGGGCATGAGTCTCCACACCCAGCATTGTATGTGGTCACCGGGATCGAACTCAGGACCTTGCGCTTGTGAGGCAGGCGCCAGAACCACTGGGCTAAATCTCCAGCATCTGTTGGTTAGTTTTATAGGCTAATGTACCATTTTAAATGTGGTTGTAGCTCATCCTGTGACTGACTAGTAGAAACATAATTCATATAAGAATACATAAATCATGTGCTACGAATTTAGGAATCAATATGGGCCATTTCCATGAGAAAGAAGGAAGGAATAACACATCTGAGTACACAGCTCCTTTTGTAGTAGGCATTTAAAGTGGGCGTAGTCTTGCAAACCGAGTTTGCTATTAGGAAGATTTGTGGTGGTGGAAGCGCATTATCAGCCAAGAGTAAGCTGTGATGACTAAATCTCAGCCTGGCCAAAGCTCTCCTGAAGACAAAACAGTGTGAACCAAGCACGAGTCTGTGCTATGATTCAGTATTTCAAAGCAGAACCTTACCGCAGGCATTGGCAGAGTGTCGTGGCTTGACCGAGAATACTTCCGTATGTTCTCCTTACCCCCAGATGTCTAGCTTTGAACTCACTGGTGTTTCTGAAATGATTCGTTTATGATGGATGCTTTTTCTCTTTGACTACAATTTTTACATTTCAGTATTTGAAACATCCCATGCAGGAATACTTTCTTGTGTAAAACTAATTCTTTTTGTTTATGACACTGTGGAAAAGGAGGATGTTATCTGCAAGTGAGTTTTTGAAGAGCGTGTTGGTTTGTTCATTCGTTCACCTGAGTTTCTTCCATATATACAATAGTAGGGCCTTGGGCCCCCTTGCTAAGTAAGGGCTTTGGCCCCCTCATGACTTCACAGAGATTACAGTTTGACTTTTCAAGAAAGCTGATGCTAAGATACAGCACCATTCGCCTCATTACTTTTTTGCTACCAAAAGAGCCTTTTACCCTCCGTAGGCTCTAGCTGATTTCCGGAGATTGTGTCACCAGCACAGGCAACCTAGGCAGCTGGTCCTTTGCTGTCTCGGTCGCTTTCCTGTAGCCGACACGCAGTATCTGACACTTGCAGTTGACAGGAGAAGCGTTTATTTTGTTCAGTTACAGTCCCTAGTTGGCCGGCTCCAAGGCAGAAGCAGCGTGGTGAAGGAAGGCAGTACATGAAAGCTGGCCCCACCGTGCCAGGCGAGAAGCCGCGGGGTAGGCTGGGGAGGAGATCCTCCCTGCCAAGCCAGAGCCCCCGTGACCCGCCTGTAAGGAGACCCACCTTCTAACAGCAGGTTAGCTGGGAACTCACAGGCAGGCTAAGGCACTGGTGACTCTAGCACCCCTGGTCCTTTCAAAGACACGGACATGAAGCTTTTGGGGGGAATACCCCAGATCTAAACTGTAACATTGTGTTCCTGGCCTGAAAAGTCTCATGTCTGTCTCTTTACGCAAAATGCATTTAGTCCATTTCTAAGAGTTAGCAAAGTTTTAACAGTTTAACGATTGGTTTTAAGTCTCAGTCCAAAGTCTCCTTTGAGACGCAAGGAAAGCTCTTAGCTGTGAGCCCCTGTGAAAATCAAAAAGAAAGGTAAATGCTGCTGACATAGTCTTACAAGGGAAATATCCCCATTCCAACAGAGAGAAATAATATGATGGGAAAGAATGTGACTAAAGCAAGATTAAAACCCAGAGGGAAGGTCCATGTTCAGCACCCAGGGCAAGGTGTGGTCAGATGTAAACTCCAATGGCACGGGAATCCCTCCCTCCGGGGCACGGTAGGTTGTGGCTCTGATAGCTCATGTCTTGGGTTGGCTCTGCTTGCCGTCTTGACTTTTCTCGGCAGATGGTGCACATTCCCGTCATCTCCAGCTTCTAGGCCTGTGTGGGACTTTCAGCTTCCCCTTCGCAGTCCTGCCCTCTCAGGGGCCAACTGTCCTGCCGCGGAGACCTTCTCAAATCTGGTACGAAGCCTCCCTGACATCAAAATTCTTGCCTTTCTGTAGAACCAGCATCACATAGATATTGCCAAGGTGTCCTACTAGCTCACTTATAACTGTTGAGGCCTGTAAGTATCTGGGCAGCTGAGCTCTATGAACTAAATCCCAGGTCACCAATTCCCTGAGTAGCCCTTCTAAAGCAGATGCCCTGGTGCACTCTTCTCAGCGGGAAATCTTTAACTTTTGCACCTTCAAGCCTGTGAAAGGTCGGGTCTTAGTGATTCCTGAGACATCTTTACTGCTGTTCTTCTGTAAAGTACCTAACCTCTTTTAAATACTGATTTTTTTTGCCAGTCACCCTCTCCAAGATACCAGCTTTGCAGGCTCTTCCTTTCTACCAGTACTGAAGAATTTAAAAATTCTCTTAACTCTGCCAGTTGCTCTTTATTCTCACTGTAGATTTTGCCAAAAGCAGCAATCAGTATCCATGCTACAGCCTGCATGTTGAGGCTCCTTGAAATTTCCTCCACTATATTAATTAGTCTGCTGCTCTTAATCTGTGTCCACAAAGTCTCAGGACATGGGTAAAAAGTAGTCACATTTGGGCTGGAGATTTAGTTCAGTGGTTCCGGTGCCTGCCTTGCAAGTGCAAGGTCCTGAGTTCGATTCCCGGTAACCACAAACAATGCTGGGCATGGAGACTCACGCCCACCAGCAATCAATACCACATACCACAGTGCCGGGCGTGGTGGCTCACACCTGTAATCCCAGCTCTCGGGAGGCAGACACAGAAGGACTGCTGAGTTTGAGGCTTGCCTGGGCTACATAGTGAGCTCAGGGCCAGCCTGCATTACAAAGGGAGAACCTGTCTCAAAAAAAAAAAAAAAGTAGACACATTTTCTGCCAGGGTGTATTTCATCTCGCTTAATGGAGTTCTTGTTCCCAGCTGATAACCTTGAGCCTGAACTTTATTGTGCATCTTTCTCTCTACATTCTGGTATTCTGATCTCTGACCAGAATCTCCCACCAGGGATGGCTTAGTGCATTATAGCAGTTCTGTAGGAAACATCTCCAAAGGTTTCCAAATGCCTCCTAGGTCTAATTCCAAAACTTTCTAAACCACATGATCAGGTATGGTCATGCCAGAAGGCCCCATTCACAGTGCAAAAATGTGTCTTGATTATTTCCCTGACACTGAGACACAATAGCCAACACTTGTACGTTAAAGAAGAAAAGTTTGTTTTGGCTTAGAGTTGTAGTTCCTGGTTGACTGACTCTAAGGCAAAAATAGCATAGAGGAAGGTTCTAGAAGAGGAGAGCTGCTCACATCATGGCCGTCAGGAAGCAGAGTAAGAAAGGTGGACATTGAAGGAAAATATACCTTTTCAGATCACATCCCCTCAGGCCCAACCTCCAGCAAGTCCCTAACAGGAAATCAGCTATGAATCCCTCAGTGGACAAGTCCAGTATGCCCCATGGACCTTCCAGACATACCAGGCTTTGCGGTGAAATCCCAAATCTAAACCGTAACAAGACTTTTCTTATTATGGTAGTATCCAATGAAGCTTTTCTGATTGAGGTGATTTTTAAATTTATTAAACCCATGACATTGACCTTGACTTAGTAGTTGTGTATTTTGTCTTTCAATTAACTAATTGCCTAATCTTTACAAATTATAAACACTAAATTTTATAACATTGCATTTCTCAGGTAATACGATATACAATCAAAATGGAATTTCCATGTTTATAGAAACCGTAGTAATGACTTTATGATGGGGTATAGGAATATGTGGCAAGAGTGAAGTCTTGAAACCACAGATAGGAATCTTCAGTGGGATCGTCATTAGAATATTTGAAAGAAATAGATTCAGACAGTGGTTGGGCGAAGGAGCTGTTTCTCTGTCTTCATTCAGTTGAATTGAAAGGGAGACACGCAGGAGCAGGACCACCACTCTGGATTATAATAATTTCTACTTCCTAAGCATCCACTATGTGCCTGCTATTATGCTGGAGATTAAACATAATTATATCTAAACCTTAAAACCTCTTTCCAAGGTTCAGAGGGGTTAACACGTTACCCAGTGGCCACTTGTACAATGTAAGCTGTCTACAAGGGCAGGAGGTTATAGAATAACAGTTTGAATCTGCTGTCTCTTTTTGTGTGATTATGAGCTTTCAAGGTGAAATAAAGTTTTTAAATGGCTAATGTTGAAATATGCTAATGTACAAGTGACAGTTCATTGTATATAATTCAGATGACATTTACGCAGATGTGATAAAATTAAGGTTCTTTTCAGAATCATGCCCTATAATATGATGTTGTAATTATAGAAACACTAATTATTGGTATTAAAACGTATCAATTTCCTTATACTAACGAATGTAAATACGGATGTATGTGGTTGGTACCGGTTACTTTTGGAAGACCCAGGAAAGCCGATGTATGAAACTTTCATGGCAGCCTGATCTGTTTGTTTTCACCTTTGCTCTCAGGAAATTTTTCCATTTCATTAACTCAGATAATTCTTCTGTAGTTTGAGCCATTTCTGTCCTGCTCTCCACATTGGATAAATGGAGAGCAGCCGACCACCATGTTAGGTATAATTACAAATACAAAGATTTGAGAAAAAGACAGTAGAAGGATTATTAAAATGTAGCCTCCATATAATAAAAAGCAGACACTGAAAATGACTGAAATCTCCTTCAGTTTTTTCCAAAGTGATGATAAGAAACAAATCCATAATTACAAGATTCAAAAGATTCTTAAATATTGTCACTTCTACTTTTTTTTTTAGTTTTGAATTTCAGACCATCTTCTGCAAATGCATAAGCATGATTCACTTAACTCTAAGTCAACTTCCTGATAGCACTTTTAAATCCATAGCACATTTGATTTCCGGAGAATACAGAACAGATAATTCCATTTCATTGTTGTTAAAAAATATAAATTTTAGCCGTGCGTTGTTTCCGGTGGACTGAAGGCCACCCACTGGCCCACTGTATCCCGGAGCTGTGCAGTGAGGAGTCAGACATAGAGGTAACTCAAAAGCTCCAAGTCTCCAGAATAGAATCTAACAAACCTTTTTATCTTATTTACTGTGTTTAATACTGATATTGGCATTTATTGTATTATGGTGACAAACATGTGATTGTTCTGCTCAAATACCTCCCATGATGTGTCAGAAGTGAGCACTCTCAAGGGTCATTACAGACTCAAGGAGGACCCCCCAGGAAGGTGCCACATCCAAAGGGCCCCAGACAATAGAAAGAGATCTGCAACAAACATCGCCCTGTCATCAGACAAAGAAGAGCATTAATAACAACGAAAGAGTAGAAATGAGTAAATACACAAAAAACCAGACACAAAGATCACCACCACAGGGAAAATTAGAGAAAAGGGAAATAGGGCAAACTGAAACTCAAGCACCAGGACTCTTGGAGATGGTAACTAAAGCAGATCTAGTGAAATGGAAATCAGAACTCATCTCTGAGATCAAAACAGAGATACTGTCCTCAGTGAAAGACATCATTAAAGAAGAGATCAGCGAGATGATAGAATCCAAGTTAGCAGAAGCAATGGAACCTTTTAAACAGCTTCAAGCAGAACTCCAGGGAATGATGAAGGAGAACGAAAGCTTGCGAAGTAGGATGAATGAAGCAGAGAACTGAATCTCAGACCTAGAGGACAGCATAGCAGCCAGCGAGCAGGAAATATATAATCTATGGAAAAGAGCAAGGGATCATGAGAAATCAATTCAACAGCTTCTAGATGACTCAAAGAAAAATAACATAAGACTGATTGGAGTCACTGAGGAAGCATGAGACAGTGTAAAAGACATAAAAAAGCTACTGTCAGAGATAACAACAGGTAACTTCACAGGAAAAGAAATAGACATACAGATAAATGAGGCCTCTGAGACTCCAAAACACCGTGACATAAAAAAAACTACACCTAAACATATAATTATCAAGGTTCCAGATACACAACAAAAGAATGAAATACTGAAAGCAGTGAGAGAAAGGAAGAAAATCACCCACAAAGGGAAGCCCACTAGGATCACAGCAGACTTTTCAAGACAAACACTCAGTGCAAGGAGAGCATGGAGGGAAGTATTTCAAGCATTGCAGGAAAACAACCTCCAACCTAGATTGTTGTACCCTGCAAAACTATCTTTCAGAATAGACGGGGAAATAAGATACTTCCATGATAAAGAACACCTGAAAAACTTCACAAGCATGAAACCTGCACTCCAAAACATCCTAAAGAACATCTTGGAAAAAAACACATTAAATTCCATACCCACAAGACCCAGGAGAGTGAATTCATTGGGGCAAACAAGAAACTAAATAGAAAAGGGGAAAAGCAAAGAAGAAAAGAACCAAGAACAGGGAAACATGGCAGCTCTGAATATGTGCATATCAGTCATAACCATGAAAGTCAGTGGCCTCAATGGGCCAATTAAAAGACACAGACTAGCAGATTGGATCAAGAAGCAGGATCCTACAATCTGCTGCATAGAGGAAACACACCTAATTCAGAAGGAAACCAATAGATTGAAAATAAAAAGTTGGAAAACAATCCTCCATGCCACAGGAAACTGCAAAAAAGCAGGAGTGGCTAACTTGTTTGCAGATAAAATAGATTTGAAACCCAAACTGATTAAAAGAGATAAAGAAGGTCACTATATTCTCGTATAAGGAACTATCCAGGAGAAAGAAATAACACTCATAAATATTTATGCACTGAACTCTAATGCACCCAACTGTATAAAACAAACATTACTGGACATGAAAAGCCAGTTATCCATGAATACAATAGTAGTAGGGGATTTTAATACTCCATTGTCACTCCATTGACAGATCAGCTGGACAAAGAATCAATAAGGAAATACTTGAGCTAAATCAAACTTTGGAGCAAATAGACTTATTAGATGCCTACAGAATTTTTCACCCTTCAAAGTGAGAATATACCTTCTTCTCAGCTGCTCATGGATCATTCTCCAAAATAGATCACATTCTAGTCCATAGAACAAGCTTAAGTAGATGCAAAGGAATCCAAGTTATCCCCTGCATACTATCAAATCATAATGCCTTGAAACTGGAGCTGAATAGCAAAAGAAATTCCAAGATCCTCACAAACACATCAAAATTGAACAACACTCTGTTAACCAACCAATGGGCCACAAAAAAAATTAAAGAAGAAATTAAACAGTTCCTACAACTAAACGACAACCCCAGCACAACATACAGGAATCTATGGGACACAATGAAAGCAGTTCTGCGAGGGAAATTCATAGCAGTGAATGCATACACTCGGAAAACAGAGCAAACTGCAATAAACAATCTAATGATGAACCTCAGACAACTAGAAAAAGAGGAGCAAAACAA
>PVIC010019738.1:5101-30343 GCA_004025085.1 Thryonomys swinderianus | reverse complement strand
AGGCGTGAGCCACCACGCCCAGCATTATATGTGGTAACCGGGGATCGAACTCAGGTCCTTACGCTTGCGAGGCAGGCGCCGGAACCACTGAGCTAACCCTCCGGCCCTTTATTGGCACATTTTATATACCGCTCACAATCACACTCAACAATGAGGAATTTATACCAGTATATGACATGAGTTAATTCTCATATTTACCCATATTCCTACCCACCCTACAACCCCCACCCCCTATATACATATGCTTTCCT
This sequence comes from Thryonomys swinderianus, assembly GCA_004025085.1. Lineage (NCBI taxonomy): Eukaryota > Metazoa > Chordata > Mammalia > Rodentia > Thryonomyidae > Thryonomys > Thryonomys swinderianus. The sequence continues at coordinate 30,092 of PVIC010019738.1, read as the reverse complement.
TTTCTTTTCAAATGATATTTATTCTTTCCCCTCATTACTTTCCCCTACCACATTCCCTTTGAGTATTTCCTATTTCACAAAATCTATCATACGTTCTAGAACTCATTCACATCTACAAGTTCTCATACCAGAGAAAAGATACAGTATTTACATATCTGTGACCTATTTATTTCACTTATAAGTGTATCCTCAAGGTGTGTCCTTTTGCACAAAAATGACTCAAACTTTTCATTCCTTATGGCAGAGCAATATTCCATTTTATAAAAAAAACCAGATCTTCATTATCCAGTCTCCAGTTGATGGGCATTTGGGTTGTTTCCAAGTTTGAGGTATTAGAAACTGAGCTGCTATGAACATGGGTGCACATATGTCACTATGATTTAATTCTTTTAAATCTTTTATGTATATTCCTAGCAGGGCAATAGCAGGGTCAAATGGGACCTCTAATCCTACTATCTTTAGGAATCTCCATACTGACTTTCATAGAGGTTGTACCAGTCTGCATTCCCACCAACAGTGGAGACAGGCTCCTTTTTCTCCACAACCTTGACAGCATTTGTTGCTGGCTAATTTCAAGATAGCAGCCATTCTTTGTTGAGCGAGATGAAATTTTAGTGTTGTTTTCATCTGCGTCTCTTGAATGACCTGTGAGCATTTGTTCATATGCTTCTTGGCATCTTTTACTTCTTAGTCTGAATGGTGTCTGTTCATTTCAGCTGCCCATCTTTGAATTGGGTCTTTATATTTGGGGGAACTGATTTAAGTTCTTTATATATTCTAAATAGTAGGCCTTTGTCTGAAAGACAGCTGGTAAAGATTCCCAATTTGTTGGTTATCTTTTCGCTCTGCTGATGGTCTCCTCTGCTGCGCAGAAGTTTTTAGTAAACAGAGATTGCATTTATTGATTTCTTCTGGAGATCTCATTGTACAGAGGTCTTGCTCATAAAGTCTTTCCCTAAGCCAATGTCTCCAAGAGTTTTAGCTAAGCTGTAAAAACTAAAGGTTTTGAGTCAAATTACGAGATCTGGGCAACAGAGGGAACAAAGCTAAATTCACTCTGTATAAAGTGCTGAAAAAAGCGGTGAAAATGGTGAGAAAGTATGTTCACAATGAGATAGAATCTTGGCAGTAAGTGCCTTGCCGTCTCAGTTTTCAAAATTGTATAGTCACCGTACACTCCCATCTCATCTTGCTGATAGTGTAATGCATGCACCCTGTGTGTGTGCTCTTTCGTTATTCATTGAACAATTTGCTCATGAAATGACATGTTCCTATCATTTTTCAAGTCCCCTGTAGCAGGGAGTGACATAGTGCTTAGTACTCTGTGCTGTGACTATCAGTTGCCATTTGAGACAAAGCTGGTTAGAAACAAGGACCCACAGGGCCAGGGATTTACCTCAAGTGTTACCGCATCTACCTTGGAAGCCTAAGGGTCCGAGTTTGATCTCAGGCACCACCAAAAAAAAAAAAAAAAAAATCAGGACACAGAGACCTGTGTTTCTCTCTTTATCAGTTCACAAGGCCTTTTCACTAAGTCTTCACCCCTTGCTAGGAAGTTATCCCCTCAGTGATGAGACAGGAGATTACGTTCTAGTAAAATTTCCGAGGAGGCAGGCATGGTGTGGTCATTCCAACATCCTGAGACCCAGGCACAGAGGCCGTCCTAAAGGCCTGGCCTCAGAGGTTCTATGCAAGTAATGGAGCAAAGGAATGCTCCTGACACCGTTCCAAGGTGGAAAAAATGAGAAAGTACAATGGATACTGGACTTTTACTGCTGTGATTTTTCTCAAGTTGTCTACACCTGTGTATCAGACTCTGCTTTTCCTAACATTTGCTTGGCCCACACTATTCTTCAAGAGGTTGTCTTACTCACCTGCATTTTTAGAAATGGAAGTTCTGCCAAGCGTGGTGGCTCAGACCTGTAATCCCACCACTGGAAGGCAAAGGCAGGAGGAGTAATGTGATTTCGAGGCTAGCCTGGGCTGCATAATGAGCTAGGCCCAAGCCTGAACTACAAAGTGAGACCCTGTCTCAACCCCCCCCCCCAAAAAAACAAAACAAAAGCAAAAAAACAATAACAACAGAACAGAAGCTTCACCATGTGTGTATGTCTTTAAAAATCTTTGCTGAGGACAGAAAGTACTTAGAGATCAGATCTCAAAAGTTACAGCCTGCCCTGCTCCATAATCCAGGAGCAGTGAATTGTGCCTAAATACAAACTTCATACAACTGATTTAAAGAAGTCAGATAGCACAGCAAGATTCAGCTAAAGCTCTGGCCTACCATACCAAGGACCAAAATATGTAATCTTCAGTTTTGTGGATATTATTATACCTTACTGATAAATTGTAATAAGGAATACACACGTGAACAAGGGATGGTGAAAAAGGCAGGAGAGGGGTGAAGTGTGAAAAACAAAAGGAGACCATGACTGAATAAGGGGTGTGTGTGGGGCTCCACAGGTGTACCTCCCTGTGAAGTCAGTGTGCCCAAACTGAACGCAACAAAATAGCAGAAGGACAACATGGAAACAAAACAGCACCAGCACATAATACGTAAATGATCATTAAAAAAAGCAAGTTTTCCCAGCGCTGTTTCTGAAATAAAGGTAAGAAACAGAAAAGCGCTACATGAAAAGAAGCAGCAAGGAAGACTTGCAGTTGGGCAAAACAATAATAATAATAAAAAAAACCTAAAGAAAATTACTGATGTTCATTCCTAAGCCAGGGAATTGGGTGCAAGGTTTCCTTCCTCTTGTTTCTGAATTCTCAACACATCCAAACCCAGCACCACCAGACGGCCTTGATGCACACAGAACAGGCCAATGGGTCCATGTTTACATGGCTCCTGGCAGTGAGCCTCTGATAGACTTGGACACAGGCTGCCCTTGCCCCTTCATCTCTGATGACACCCGCTGGTGTCCTCTAGCAACAGGAACAAAACCAACTCTCCACTAAATGAGCCAAAGCTCGATTACCTATCAGATGGCCAAGTACGCACAATGCTGGTAAGTACAGACACACTGTCCAAGTCAGGCCTGCCGCTCCTGCACCTGGCCGCTCAACTCCAGGGCTCCCCCAGCAGGAGCTGCTGGCTGCCGAGGCTCAGGATTCCCGGATCGTTTCCATTTAAACCTCTAGAGGCTCACACGTTTTCCAGTGTACTTCCAGTGCACCTCCACTAGGTGCGGGCAGGGGGACAGAGGAGGTGGACCTCTGCAGTGTAACGGTGCCACCTCACTCTTCGAAGTTTTTCGTTTTCGGTTTGCCCTGGGGACTCAGATGAGTGCTGTGAATGACAGGAACAGAAAATGGCGCCACAGAAAATGGCGTTTTGGATCCTTCTCCTCCGCCACTGAAACTCTGGCCATGTGGGGGCAGTAAGACTCCACGGATGAGCAGCTCCGCGTCTCTGCCCCCTCCCTTTGTGTGTATAAAAAACAGTACTCCTCGGCGAAATCCAAATTCTTAGTCAGCCTGGGCCCAGCTCTTCTACGGCACTCAGTTCCCCACCTAAGGCTTCATGCCAGTCTGAGGGACTGAAATGGGAATGAAAACAATACTTTTAATGCTACTTTCTTTGATTACGACCGGATTTCTAGGTTATTGCCTGTGCATCTCAGGAAGCCATGTGTCCAGGTCTCTCTTCCGGTTTCTTTTAGCGCTTTCCTCATTTGTTGTTCATTCAGGGACTCTCAATACTCTTGAGTGTATATGTGTACTGACAAGTCAGAGAATATAAGAGAGGTACATTTCAGGCCAACAGTAGTAAGAAGAAACACTGACTAGCTTTTTTAGATCTGTCTCTCAATCTTTATATCTATCTTAGTCGGACAGTACAGGATACATAAGTAAAGCCCTTAGTTGTAGAGAAAAGGAAATACATAAAAATAATTTTTAAAAGTCTGTTACAGAAGGGGGTCAATCCTCTGGTGCCTGACCACACTGAGCTGAATGCTTAATGAGTGAGAGTCATTTGGAGCTTTATATGCAAAAAAGGAGCGGTTACAATTTACCAAAATAAGACTAATAACAGGGCTAGGAAGCATTGTGCAATTCTTCCTAAGATGTTCTTGCTACAGCCAGGTCCAGAACGAGGCCTCTAATGTTATGACCAAAGCAGGTCCAGAACTAGGCCTCTAATGTTATGACTGAAACAATGAAAGAGACCATGGGAGCATTAGAGAACAGGAAGGTTGCCTCCTTCTCAATTCCTGCTTACAATTCTTGCTAAAGTCAGGCCTAGAGGTAGGCACGGCCAAGAAAGGCTCAGAACCCTTCACCAAATATTGATCAAAGAGAGACTGGTTTGGCAGCGTTCTATCCGTGTACTTGCACGAATACATATGAGAAAAAAAAAGGTGATCAGTTAGCACGTTGTACTTTTATTGGCTCCCATCATTTTCACTCGCAGGAGACATTACAATTGAAATACCCATTCATCTGCTCAAAATAACCCTCTTTTTTCAAACATACTACACTGCTGTTGGCACATTCTTTATGTGGGTATGTGAAGCCATATGAAATCATTTTATATGTTTCATGAAATCATTTTATATGTTTCAGGACACTTGGCAATACACAAAGATGACATTCATCCCGGTGGTTCATACAAGTCCCTGACCAACCTGTGTTCCTCTCATTTCATTACCCATCCCACATATGGCACACTGTGGGTATCTTTTTTTTTTTTTTGAGTCAGGGTCTCACTTTGAGTTCAGGCTGGCCCTGAGCTCACTACGGTGCCCAGGCAAGCCACCACGAACTCAGCAATCCTCCTGTCTCTGCCTCCCGAGTGCTGGGATTACAGACGTGAGCCACCACGCCCGGCACAACCAGCATTATATGTGGTTACCGGGGATCGAACTCATGACCTTGCACTTGCGAGGCAGGCACAGGAACCACTGAGCTAACCCTCCGGCCCACTGTGGGTATCTTTTCTAGAAATGTCCTTTGTTGAACAAGACCAGAAGATGTGCTCAGAGCAGGCACTAGCAGCAAAGGAATGTTGGGAATACCAGAATGTTCAAAGCACAGCATGGCTCACGGTTTAAATCGGGGTTTTGCATTTCCAAAGAGGTGCACCTAGTTCATGTGCCTTTCACTGGGTCTCTAGGTAAGATGGAGAGGAGTGACTGGCAGGATGCTGCATGGTGGATGGCCTATTCACAGGCCTGCTCTGAGCTCACTACAGCTAAACTGAGTGCAGGAGATGCATCAGAATACACCTAGGAAGCGTTGAGGCTGAGGCAGTAGGGAAAGGTTGATGAAGATTCGACACATGTACCAGGCATGGCGGGAGGGGCAGTAGGTCTGATTATAACAGAGGCAGTCAAGTATGAAGAACATAGAGAGACCATGAGTGAATAAGTGGTGTGTGGAGGTCTCCACTGGTGTATCTCACTGTGAAGTCCCTGAGTTCAATCCATTCTGCCCAGGAACAAAAAGCCAAGAGGACAACCCACAGAAACCACACAGCACACCAGCATCACCACATAATACATAAATGATCATTGAAAAAAACAAGTCTTCCCAGCGTTGTTGGTGAAATGAAAGTAAGAAACAGAAATGCACTACGTGAAAGAAAAAGGAAGACTTGCAGTTGGCAAAAACAATAACAAGAAAAAACAAAAACAAAATGAAAGAAAAGTACTAATGATCGTTCATAAGCAGTGGATTTGGGTGCAAGGTTTCTTTCCTCTTGAGTTTCTGACTTGATGCACACAGAACAGGCCAATGGGTCCATGTTTGCATGGCTCCTGGCAATGAGCCTCTGATAGGCTTGGACACAGGTCTCCCTTTCCCCTTCATCTGATCACACCCGCTGGTGTCCTCTGGCAACAGGAAGAAAACTAACCTTCTAGTAAATGAGCCACAGCAGCAATTACCTATCAGTTGTCAAAGTGTCCCCAGTGATGAAAAATAAAGACACACTTTCCAAGTCAGCTGTAGCGCTACCGCACTTGTCAATTAATCTCCAGGGCTACCACAGCAGAACCTTCTGGCTGCTGAGGCCTATGGTTTCCGTGACAGTCTCCACCTAGGTTTCTAGAGGCTCACACATTTGGCAGTGTACTTCCAGTGTACCTCCACTAGGCGAGGACAGGCTGACAGAAGTGGTGGAGCTCTGCGGTGTACAGGAGGAACCTTACTCTTCGAATTATTTCCGTTTCGCTTTGCCCTGGGGACTCAGTGGAGTGCTGTGGATGACAGGAACAGAAAATGGCGCCACGGATCATGGAGTCTTGGGTCTCTCTCTCCCTTTGCCACTGAAAGTTTGGCCACGTGGGGGCAGTAAGACAGCACAGCCGAGCAGCTCCGCGTCTCTGCCCCCTCCCTTTGTGTTTATAAAAAACAGTACTCCTCAGTGAAATCCAAATTCTTAGTCAGCCCAGGCCCAGGTCTTCTAGGGCATCCAGTTCCCCACCGATGGCCTCTTTCCAGTCTGAGGGACTGAAACGTGACTGAAACCAATATTTTTAATGCTACCTTCTTTGATTACGACCATATGTATAGGTTATTGCATAGGCATGTCGGGAAGCCATGGATTCATGTCTCTCTTCCGGTTTCTTTTAGCGCTTTCCTCTTTTGTTGTTCATTAAGGGATTCCCAAGTTGCGTAGTTTATATGTATGCTGACAACTCATAGAGTATAAGAGAGGTAAATTTCAGGCCAACAGAATTAAGAAGATACAGTGACCAGCATTTTTAGATCTGTCTCTCAATCTCTGTATCTATATCCGTCAGACAATTTAGGATACATAGGCAAAGCCCTCAGCTCTAGGGAAAAGCAAATCAATAAAATAATTTTTAAAGGTCTATTACAGTAAGAGATCAACCCTCTGGTACCTGTCCACACAATGGGCTCAATTCCTAATCAGGGCATGTCAGTTGGAGCTTAAAATGCAAAAGTGGAGGGCTCAGGATTTACCAATATAGGACTGCTAAGAGGAATATGAAGTGTTGTGCAATTCTTCCTAAGGTGTTCCAAGGGTGTTCTTGCTACAGCCAGGCCCAGAAATAGGCCTGAAGTGTCATGGCTGAAGAACTGAAAGAATGCTTCGGAGTATTATGAAACATGAATGTTGCCTTTTTTTTATTTGCGTTCATAATTCTTCCTAAATTCAGTCTGAGTGTCAGTCTGGCCCAGCAAGGGCCCAGAATACTTGACCAAAGATTGATCAAAGAGAGAATGTTTGTCACTGGTCTATCCGTGTATGTACTTGAACACTAACACACACGAGAAAAAAAAATATGATCAGATTGCATGCTACACGTTTTCTGGTTCCCGTCTGTATGGCTTATAGTAGACATGACAAGTGAAATGTACTCGCCCATTCATCGCCTCAAAATAACCCTCTTGTTTCAACATACTCCATTGCTCTTTCCACCTTCTTTAGGAGTGTACTTACTCATGAAATCATTTTATATGTTTCAGGACACTTGGCAATACAAAAAGATGACATTCACCCTGGGGGTTTGTACAAGGCCCTGACCAATCTGTGTTGATCTCACTTCATTTCCCATCCCACGTATAGCACACTGTGGTATCTTTTCTAGAAGTGTCCTTGTTACTTGATGGTGCATCGCACAGAGATTGCACGCTCTTGTGTGGGATGTGCAAGTTAAGGAAGTATATGACCTATGGTAAAAATAAAACCAAACCACTTTGTTGAACAAATCCGGAAGACATGTTCAGAGCAGGCACTAGCAGAAAAGGCATTTTTAAGAGACAGGAATGTTCAAAGCATGGCATGGCTCACAGATTAAATTGTAGTTTGGATTTCTAAAGATGTGCACCACGATCAGGTGTCTTTCACTGAGCCTCTGGGTAAGATGGAGAGGAGTGACTGCCAGGATGCTGCATGGTGGAGGGCCTTTCCCCAAACCTGCAGGTCCCAGAGCTTACTCCAGCCAAATTGAGTGCAGGAGACGCACCAGTACACACCTAAGAACACTGTGGCTGGGGCAGTACGGAAAGGTTGATGAAATTTCCACACAGATACCCATCAAATCTGTGCTGTGGCCTTTGGAATTAAGAAGTTTGTGAGCTGTTTGTGATATTATTTCATGTTCCTCTCACATGCATGGGGGTGACAATTTGCTCTTAGTGCTTGCAAAATTCAAATGTGTTGTGGGGAGGCTGACTGTGCTACCTGTACTAGTCTTTCCTGAGTGCTTTTAAGACTTGTGAACTATAACACAATGAATGATGCTGTCCAGTGCCATTCTACAGAAAGGAGGTGCTGAGAAGTTTTATGTGTGGCCAGACACTCCTTATTCTCCCTATCGGGATCTATGCCCTTTGGTCCCCTTTCTCAAAGGTGAATTAAGAAAAGAACCCAGCATGGTGGATCATGTTTGTAATCCCAGCATTCAGGAAGCAGAGGCAGGAGTATTGCCTAGTTCAAGGCTTGTCTGGACTACATAGTGAGCTCAAGGCCAGCTGGAACAACAAGGTGAGACCCTGTGTGAGAAAAAAAAAAAAGAAAAGAAATGTAAATGAAATATAGATTGGGCATTTGTTCATTTTTTTCTGGCTTCTGCCCAGAAAATGGAATGCACCGAATTTGTTCCCTTGTACCACATAGCTCTATGCCATTCATGGTGGCTCCCATCTCTAATGCAAGCACTGGAAGGCAGAGGCATGAGCATTGCCCAGAGTTTGAGGCTATCTGCGCTACGTAGTGAGTGCAGGGTCAGCCCAAACTACAAAGCTAGAGCCTGTCTCCAAATAAAAACCAAAGAAAACCAACAAGTAAAAGTTTTGAGCTAAATCAGGAGATCAAGGCAAACACGGACCAGGTAAGCAAATTCTCTCAGGACAAAGTGCTGAAAAAAAGCGGTGAAAATCATGAGGTAGTGCGTCTCCAAAGGGAAGGAATCATGGCAATGAGTCTCTTGCTATCTTAGTTTTCAAAATTGTTTATTCATCATACCTTCCCGTCTCATCTTGCTGATAATATAATGCATGCACCCGGTGTGTGTGCTCTTTCTTTATGCACTCAATAATTTCATCATGATATGACACTTTCCTAACATTTTTCACATCCCCTCTAGTAGGCTGTGTCATAATAGTGTTTAGTTCTCTGTATTGTGCCTATCACTTGCCATTTGAGGCAAGGCTGGTAGAAACCAAGACCCACAGAGCTGTGTTTCTCTCGCTGTCATTTCACAAGGCCTTTTCACAAAGTCTTCACCCCTTGCTAGGAAGTTATCCTCTCGCTGATGAGACAGGAGATTACTTTCTGGCAAAATGCCCAAGGAAGTGGGCATGGTGTGTTTATTCCAACATCCCAGGACCCAGATGAAGAGCACATCCTATCTGCCTCACCTAGGATGTTCTGAGAAGTTGTTTCAGAGGAAGGAATGTGCCTGACATAATGCCAAGGTGGGCAAAACGCGAAAGGACAATGGATACCAGACATTTTATCAATTTGGCTGCTCCTGCCTATTAGACTCCGCTTTTCTTAACATTTGCTAGGCCCACACTTTTCCTCAAGAGGCTGGCTCACTCCTCTCCCTTTGATAGAAGTGAAGTCACACCCTGTGTGCTTGTCCACAATATCTTTGTTGAGGATAGAAAGTACACAGAAAATACCTCTCAAAGGTTATACCGGGCCCTGCTCCACAATCCAAGAACAATGAGTTGCCCCTTAACACTAACTTCACTCAACTTAGATTAAAAAGTCAGAAAGCATGGCAAAATTCAGCTAAAAATCTTGCCTAGCATACCAAGGACCAAAACGTGTTATCTTCAGTATTGTGGATATTATGATAACAAGTGTGAAATTAAAATAAGGAATGCACAACATGAAGCAGGCATGGCAGGAGGGCCAGGAGGCCTGATTACAAGGGATTGGTCCCATGTGAAGAACACAGGGAGGCTATGACTGAATAGGTGATTGTGGGGGCTCTACTAGTGTACCTCACTGCGAAGTCTCTGTGCTCAGTTCATACTGCATGTGAACGAGAACCACAAGGCCTTCCACAGGAAGCACTGACTACCACCACCATCACCAATAATATCATGACGTAGTGTAAAAGATCTGTGTAAAGGAATGAAAGTTTTACAGTTTTGTTTCTAAAAATATTGCAAAAAACACCAATAAAATGGAAAATATGGAAGAATTAGCTAGATTCCTTCAGGCATATGAATTTCTAAATATGAAGTAAGACAATGTAAATTTGTTAAACCTCCCAATAGCAATCTGTGAGATTGTAAATTTTTTTACAATTTTAAAAATTGTAATTAAAAAAAAAAAACCACCAGGTAAAAGCGCTGGATCTTATGGCTTCACTGCAGAATTTTCTAAAAGTTTTAAGAAAAGTTAATGCCCATACTTCTGAAATTCTTTAATATAATTGAAATGGAAGAAGTAGTCCCAAATTCATTCACAGAAGTAATCATTAACTTGATTTTAAAAGAAGAGAAAAACCCAACCAAAAAAGAGAACTACAGGCCTATCTCTCTAAAGAGTATTCATGCAAAAGTCCTTGATATGGCCAGGCAAGATGGCTCATGCCTGTAATTCCAGCACTCAGGAGACAGGCGGGAGGACTGCTGAGTTCAAGGCTTGCCTGGGCCACATAGTTAGCTCAGGGCCAGCCTGAACTACAAAGCAAGAACTTCTCTCTCGAAAAAAAAATCCTCTGGGCTGGAGGGTTAGCTCAGTGGTTCCAGCGCCTGCCTTGCAAGTGCAAGGTCCTCAGTTCGATCCCCGGTAACCACATACAATGCTGGGCATGGAGACTCACGCCCACCAACAATCAATACCACATACCACAGTGCCGGCGTGGTGGCTCACACCTGTCATCCCAGCACTCGGGAGGCAGAGACAGGAGGATTGCTGAGTTCGAGGCTTGCCTGGGCTACATAGTGAGCTCAGGGCCAGCCTGAGCTACAAAGCGAGACCCAGCCTCAAAAAAAAAAAAAAAAAAAAGAATATCAAAAATCTGAGTAAATATATGAGTTGAGAACTCAGCAAATACAAATTAAAGGCCAAATTCAGGCCAATAGCACTATGTAGAACAAAAGACTCATATTTTTAGATGTCTACCTCTATCTATGACGGGTTACAACATATAAAAATGGCCTTTCACTGTAAAGGAAATACATATGAATAATTTTTAAAGGTCTGTTATAATATGGGTTACTCCTCTGGTCAATGAATACAGACTGAGCTTATTATTTAATGAAGAAGAGTCCCTGGGAGAATTATACTCAGAATTCTGGGGGAAAGACATTTCCAATATCAGATTGCTAAGGAAAATAATGAGCATTGTGGAATTTTTACTAAACTGTTCCAACACTTTTCTCATAAAGCAAGACCCCAAAGTAGTCATCAAAGGTCAGGGGTGAGGAAGTAAAGCAAACATTGGAGGGTGATTGAATATGAACTTTGCCTCATTCTCAATTTTTTTTCATGATTCTTTCTAAAGTTAAGCATAAAGGACCCAGAAGATCTGGACATAAATTTGATAGAAGAGAGAATTTTTGTCACTGGTTTACATATATGGAAATATATCACATACATTAAAAAAGAGTGATTACACACAATTAAATGTTTACTGTGTCACACAATTAATATTGAAGAAATGATTAAACTGAAAGGAGAGCCACTGTTAGTCCTTTCAAATGTAGCCTTCTCATGACGGGAAAGTTAGAAGCACAGCGTGCCTCATAGATAAATTAGGCTTTTAGATTTCTTTTCCCTTCCTCCCTCCCTTCCTTCCTTCCTTCCTTCCTTCTTTCTTTTTCTTTCTTTCTTTTCTTTCTTTCTCTGTCCCTCTCTTTCCTTCCCTCCTTCTCTCTCTCTCTTTCAGTTGTTGTTTTTGCATTTTTTCATTTGTCAAGTTTATTGGTACACTGTAGATACATATCACAATCACATTCAACATTGAGAATTTGTACCTGTACTTGATATATCTTTTCATTTTATTTTATTTTTATTTTTTGAGACAGGGTCTCTTTTTTGTAGTTCAGGTTACCGCTGAGCTCACCATGTAGACCAGGCCAGCCTTGAACTCTCAGCAACTGTGGCCAAACCCTTCTTATTCTCTCTCTCTCTCCTGGCGGACGAAAGGCCATGCCCCTTTAAGAAACCATAGCAATGCACAGACACAGGTGATGTAGGTGACGTAGATGATGCAGACCAATCATACATTGCTAAATGCTGCTTCTGCTCTTGCAGCCAATCATATCCCACCATGAACACTGCACCCGCCCTCTCATCCAATCATATCCCAAGACACCCTATGTGAATTCCAATAACTTCCGTGATATTGGTAATTAATAAAGAAGGAGGTCCCTAACCACACGGAACCTGGTAGCTGTATTAATTCCAAGTCACTTTTCACCCTTCCAAGGCCATTTGATTATGGAGACGGCATGGTAACTGGACTAGGACAGATTATAACTGGAGCCCAAACGTGGGCATACTACCATGGGTAATCCACCTCTCAGTGCAACCCCACAGGATAACAAGGACCGACAAAGATGGTAACTGCTGCCCCTGGCCTAGGTACTCTATATTAGAGTGTAAGCCAGTTTTTTACCTATTCAGGCCCCAACCTCACCTACCATGTGATGGTCAGTTCTTGGTTTAACAAGCCCTACTGTTGTTTATCAAATAAGGGCTGGCCCCTTAACCTTAGTTTACCAAACCCTGGCCCTTCCTAACAAAATGTTCCCACCCTTTGCCCATGGGGGCGGCTCTACAGCCGCCTATGGGGCGCCTACTTCCCCCAGCTCCTTATAACTTCCCCTTGTATTCTGCCTTGCCTTCCATAACTACTCCATTCATAATTTACTTGGTGTGCTCGCTGCTCTTTTTATTGCTGAGATCCTGTGTGCTTCGATCACCCCTCCCCCATGCCACTCCTGCATGCCACCATCTTCCCCTCAGGCTCCCGTGCCAGTGGCAGTGGTGGCAGTGGAAGCGACAGCAGCAGTGATGGCGGTGGCAGCAGCAGCGGTCCTGTTAGCCTGCCGTTTTCCCCTCAGGCTACCATGTGGGCGCCATCTTGGGGTCACCAGCCCCAGAGCGATATGCAGTCACTTTACTATCTGGTTTTCCACACAGGTTCAGCCTTTGGCTACCTCTCCCCCAGGTTTCCCCAACAACTTCTCCCTTGCTTTGCCGTTATGGGTGTTCCTTACAAACTCAAGACTGATAGTGGCCCAGCTTACACCTCTAAAGCTTTCCTTTCCTTCCTTGCTGACTATCATAGTCAGCATTCCACAGGCATTCCCTACCATCCGCAAGGCCAGGCAATTGCAGAAAGGACAAACAAAACACTTAAAAACACCCTTAAGCAACAGGCCACATCTACCGCAGGTTCTTCCCCTCCAGATAAACTTGCACTTGCCCTTTTCACTATCAAATTTCTTTCCTTTGATGATCAAGGTCTTTCCATATCACAGGAACATTGGCAGCCATTCGATACAGCTCCACCAGTCCCCCTCATCTTATGGCGTGATCCCTGCACCAACCTTATCCATGGCCCAGCCCCACTTTTAACCGTGGGGAGGGGATATGCTTGTGTTTTTCCACAGGACTCACCTTAACCTGTCTGGATCCCATCAAAAAATGTCAAGCCTTACTGTTCACAGCCAGCGACGAGAGCACTCAAGCAAACAATGATCCTGGTGACTCTTCTCTGCTCATACTCCAACATCTGATACCAGCTGAGCAGACACAAATTAACCTCTAGCAGAGAATTCAACTGTTGCCCTGATGTCCTGTGTCTCATCAAAATGATTTAGCTATTCTCACCCCTGGTTCCTCTACTTTTACAGATTTTCTCCAGCAGCATGATTCCCGTAAATTTCACTGACCCTTGGTGAGACTCCAATCTCCTCTTTAACATTGTGCTTTGTTCTAGAACAGACCTCCAACACGTTCATCATCCCACCACTTGGGGACATCTGCTATCATAAAGATAATTGCCTGACTAGTTGTAGCAGTTACTGTGACAGCTACTGGCTCTGTCACCCTCCGTAACCAGATCTCCACTGCCTCCGCAGTCACTTGCCTCACCGCAAATACTTCCCAAGCCCTGGACCAAACAGCCACAATATTAATGACCTCAGAAAGGCGGTGCCAACTCTCCAGACCCAGGTAGACCTCATGAGTAAAAGACTTAAGCTTGTGGAAACCAAGTTCCGTGCCTGAGGCCACATCAGCTATCTTGGCATGTATGTTACTCCTTACCGGTGCTTGAACTGTGCCAACCTTACCAACCTCTGTGATTATATGTGGCACACCTGGGACACTGCCTATGATGCCCATTTAAAGGACCTCACCAAAACTATTATTAATATAAATGCCACCAACAATCTCACCTCCCTGGCACTCGAGGACATTTGGGACACTACCTGGTTGGGATTTTAAGGGGTTGGTCACAAGAGAGTATGGGTCAAAAGTCTAATATTGGGATTCTCTTATGTTCTTGTGGTCATTGTAATACTCCTGACTTGCACCATATATTAATTTGACAAAAAAGGCTCATCGGCAGTATATTCAAACTTACAAAATATGTTAGCAGAACTGATATGACACTACCAGGAGAGAGATGGCCAGGTAGAATTGTGGTTAAGCAAAGTACAGTGGGTCTACATCTCCTAAGCCATAGGGGATGTACATGGACAGGGCGATACCCAAAGACAGATTTAGCTGAGCAGGGCCCACCCATAAAACACCCTTTTTGACATAGGCGCTGAGATGGGTGTGTTCCTGGTAAAAGCTCCTGGATCATGTCTGGTGGTTTGAGTCTAATTGATCCATGATAGCCCAATCTATATTAAGATCCCATCAGTCCCTCACATCCTCCTTCCCTTAATTGGGCCAGAAGGCTGGTCAGTCAATGACGGGTAAGATTTCTCCAGAGAGAAACAACCTAAGCCAGGCACAGCTGCACAGCCCGACAGAGACCAAGAAGGGACTGGTTAACTAATGACGGGTAGGATTCCTCTAGTGGGAACAACCCAAGATAGGCACAGTCACCCTGAGGTCTTTTTAAAAACAAAAGGGAGGAGATGTGGCCAAACCCTTCTTATTCTCTCTCTCTCTCTCCTGGCAGATGAAAAGAGGCCATGCCCTTTAAGAAACCATAGCAATGCACAGACTCAGGTAATGTAGGTGATGCAGGTGATGCACACCAATCATAATTGCTAAATGCTGCTTCTGCCCTTGCATCCAATCATATCCCACTGTGAACACTGTGCTTGCCCTTTCATCCAATCACATCCCAAGGCTCCATATATGAATGCCGGTAACCTCCGTGATATTGGTAATTAATAAAGAAGGTCCCTAACCACATGGAGCCTGGTTGCTGTATTAATTCCATGTCACCACTCACCCTCCCAAAGCCGTTGGACTATGGAGATGGCATGGTAACCAGACCAGGCCAGATTATAGAATTCCTCCTGCCTCTGCATCTTGAGTCCTAGGATTACAGGCATGAGCCAGCATGCCCAATATTGTGGTGTGTGGTTACCAGGGATTGAATTCAGGACCTTGCATTTGTGAGGCAGATGCTGGAACCACTGAGCTAGATTCCTGGCCCATACATGATATATCTTGATTCTCATTTTTTTCCCATTCCCCTGCCCTCCCTAACACCCACCACCACCTATACACATTGCGCTTTTGTTTTTACCATAGAATTTTTTGTTTCTCTTCTTTACTTTCTCATGCCCCCTTTTCCTTTCAAAATATCTATTATACATTTTGTACCTCATCTACACTTTCCATTTCTCACACTGGACAAATGATATGATATTTATTTACATGCATCCTATTTATTTCACTTATGAGTATGTACTCAAGGTACATCCATTTAAGTACAAATGTCTCTGACTTATCATTCTTTATGGCTGAATAATACTCCATTTCATTAAAAACCACCTCTTTTTCTTTTTGAGACAGGGTCTCACTTTGTAGTTCAGGCTGGCCCTGAGCTCACTATGTAGCCCAAGCAAGCCTTGAACCCAGCAATCCTCCTGTCTCTGCCTCCCGAGTGCTGGGATTACAGGCATGAGCCACCATGCCCGGTACTGTGGTATGTGGTATTGATTGTTGGTGGGCATGAGTCTCCACACCCAGCATTGTATGTGGTTACCGGGGATTGAACTCAGGACCTTGCACTTGCGAGGCAGGCGCCGGAACCACTGAGCTAATCCTCTGGCCCAAAAACCACCTCTTTTTTAATCCATGCTGCCACTGATAGGTATATGGGCTGTTTCCAAGATTTAGCTATTGCAAGCTGTGCTGCTGTAAATATAGGTGCCCACATGTCACGGTGATGTGATTTTTTTTTTGAGACAGGGTCTCACTTTGTAGCTCAGGCTGGCCCTGAGCTCACTATGTAGCTCAGGCAAGCCTTGAACTCAGCAATCCTCCTGCCTCTGTCTCATGAGTGCTGGGATTACAGGCTTGAGCCACCACACCCTGCACTGTGGTATGTAGTACTGATTGCTGGTGGGTATGAGTTACCATGTCCAGTATTGTTGTTTGTGGTTACTGGAATCTATCCAGGGCCTTTGCACTTCATAGGTGGGTGCCAGAACCACTGAGCTAAATTTCTGGCCCTGATGTGATTCTTTTTATTCTTAGCAGGGGAGTAGCAGGGTCAAGTGGGACTTCTAATCCTAATTTTTTGAGGGATATCTACACTGATCTCCACAATGATTGTACCAGTCTTTTTTCCCACCAACAGCGAAGAGGTGTTCCTTTATCTCCACAGCCTCACCAGCTTTTCTTGTTGGCTGACTTCATGTGAGATGGAGTCTCAGTGTTGTTTTCATCTGCATCTCTCTCTCTCTCTTTCTTTTTGAGACAGGGTCTTGCCTTGTAGAGCTCACTATGTAGCTCAGGCAAGCCTCAGTCTCATCAATCCTGCCTCTTTGGGAAGTGGTTTGGGCTGGGGCATTGCCCTAAACAAGGGGTCTGCTCTCTGGGAGCTGCCCTCAGTCACCTTGGGTGGGGCTTGCTCCCTCACCAGGAAACAATTTTGCATTTTGCCCTGAGCCTCTCCCTACCTCCCTCATAAAGAAAATATTCTAAGAAAGACAAAAACCTGCCCTTGAGAGGTTCAGCTAGTCTTTAGCATAAGAAACCAGCAAATTACCTCAGAGGAAGTTTAAGAGCAGGGAGAGCACATTCCATAGATTCTTAGATGTTCCCTGGTAGATAGATTTATCTCTGCATTTCCTGTGAATTAAGATTGTGCTAACTGTCGATGTTTTGCTATTATTCACCTTACTGATTGTAAAATTTTTCACATGGGCACTATAGCTAGAAATACTATAAAAGAGCACTGAAAAATAAACTCGGGGTCCTGCTCAGTATTGATTGAGAGGCCCTCCTGATCCCATCTTTGTCTGTCTTGTGTTTTTCTTAATCCTCACCCCCTGACTCAGGTACTGTCCAATTTTGCTGGCTGGCCCCGGCATGCCTCTGCCTCCCAAGTGCTGAGGTTACAGGCCTGAGCCCTCATACTCGGCACTGTGGTATGTCATACTGATTGCTGGTGGTCGTGAGTCACCATGCCTGGCATTGTGGTATGTGGTTACTGGGGACTGAACTCAGTACCATGTACTTGTGAGCCAGATGCTAGAATCACTTAGCTAAATCCCCAGCCTCATTTACATCTCTTGAAGACCACTGATGTTGAGCATTTTTTCATGTTTCTTTGCTGCCTTTACTTCTTCATCTGAAAAATGTCTGTTGATTTTAGATGCCCACTTTTGAATTGAGTCTTTAAATTTGAGGGGAGGCTGACTTTTAAATATTTTTTTCTATATTCTAGATTGTAGTCTTTTGTCTGAGAAACAGCTGGTAAAATTTTTTCTCATATTGTAGGTTGTGTTTTTCCTCTGCTGGTGGTTTCTTTTGTTATACAGAAACTTTTTAATACAGGAGATTGCAGCTGTTTTAAGCTCCTCTTAGATCTATGGGAAGGAGATTGTTTTTATGGTGCTTCAGAAATTCAAATGAGGGGACAGTATGAAGTCACTAATTGAAGCATCTGCATTCTCCTCCTACACTTTACAGTTTTTTTTTTTTTTTGAGACAGGGTCTCGCTTTGTAGTTCAGGTTGGCCCTGAGCTCACTATGTAGCCCAGGCAAGCCCTGAACTCAGCAATTCTCCTGTCTCTGGCTCCCGAGTTCTGGGATGACAGGCGTGAGCCACCACGTTCAGCATTGTATGTGGTTACTGGGGGATTGAACTCAGGACCTTGGGTTTGTGAGGCAGGCGCCAGAACCACTGAGCTAAATCTCCGGCCCTGGACATAAGCAATTTTGAGCATATTCTTTGTTTCTAATAGTACGATTGTAGTTGTAAAATAGTATCATAATGTGTATTCAATTTTGACTGCAGTGGGTAGACAGATCATTTGATTTTGATGTTGAATTTCCAGAATAAATCCTAGAGAAAAGATGGGAAACCTTATAAATGAGAACGATGCTGAGACTCCATGTCACTCCAGAAAGAATGGCTACTACGAAGAAATAAACCAATAAATGCTGGAGGGGATATGGGGGGAAAGGGGCCAGGGGAAAGGAAAGAAGAGAAAGAAAAAATGCTAAAATAGAAACAAAGTTTATCCATGTAGGGAGTGTTGGAAGGGTTGAAAGGAGGGAAGGAGAATGGCATAAAAGAAGAAACAAGGTATAGCAGGTACAGGTACAAATTGTCAATGATGAATGTGATCATAATGTATACTTAAAATGTACCATTAAGCTCAATGCAAAAATAAAGAGGGGCATCCCTGTACTTTTCCCTGGATTACTATGTGCTCAAGGTGTTACCCAAGTTGATTCCACTCCAGGGCAACTGCCTGCTATTTTGAGAGAGACCCAGAGGATGAACCGGACTATCCAACTGTTTACCGTGTGCCATCTTATTTCCCAGTAAACCCATGTTCTTATTCCCATAGCTATTCCAAAAGTTCAAATTCCATTTGATTTCAGCCCTAATGATCATGTTTTAAAGAAGGAAGCATTACTAGCAAAACCAATATTAAAGAGTTCTAAAACCTTGCTTTCTAGTTCTTTGAGAGACATCGAGGGAAATAAGAGTAAAGGGCAGTCCTTTATTCTGTAAAGGTGATCAACTGTGTAGGCAGAACAGTGGCTTAGAGGAATTTTGCCCACGAAGAATCCTGTGTAATTTGCCTATTTGCCTTGGCAAACTTCCTTAACAGCAAAACAAAGCAATGATTTAGTCGGGTTTTTTTTTTTTTTCCTGCTACCAGGGATTGAATTCAGGCCCTTCTGCTTCCAAGGTAGGCACAGTACCACTTGAGCTAAATCCCTGGCCCCTAGATTTAGTGAAGTTTTAATCTAAAATTTCTGTCTGAAACTTCACAGGTCACATTTATACTCATGCCTAGCAGCCACAATTCACATGTTAAAGGGACATTCATGAGTTTCCCGTTATATACACATGAAGGAAAAAGAAAGGCTGACTAAAATATCTTTTTATTGCAGTTAGCACATAAAAACACAAATGTAATTCACTATTGGATTGCTAATATTTCCCATGAAGTGTTGTTGCGAACTGCCTCAGTCTGGCTTTATGGAGGTATGGGTGGCCCAACTCTCAGTGAATTAGAGCAATAACACCTAAACCGCCTAAGACCTCCAAAAGAATCACTACATAGCATTTCACAAGTTTACAGCAAAGGCCTTAAAATCTACAATTTATTATCAAAGGTAAATTCCTTAAACGATAAAACTAGACCTAGAAAGAGGGAGAGAGGTAAAAAGGGAGAGAGAGACAGAGAGAGAGACAGGGAGAGAAGGCTGTGGTTTTCCCTTCAATTTATTAGAGGTTCTTCCTTTCTCTAATTTTACACACCTCTATGAAGAAAATGTGAGGTAGCAGGGAAAGAAGAGAAATGATACCAGGAAAGGAGGCCTTTCCTTCTCATGCTCATGGTAAACTATTGAGGCAACTTGCTCCTGAGTCTCACTCGGCCTGGAAAGGCATGAATTGAGAAGCTCAAGATGTAAGATCCTGTGGAAGGCCAGAACGGAAAAGAAACTGAAGCGTGACTGACCGATATTTCCTCTAAAGTGTAGAGAAGGATTGAAATGAAATGTCTCACTGAAACCTGTCCCCCAATTCTTAAAAATGATCACTGGCCTATTATCTTTTAACTGATGGATGAGGTCCTATGACATGTTTTTTTTTTTTTTCTTAAGTTGAGTGTATTGGTACATTATAAATATACATTATTTTTGCATTCATCATTGAGAATCTGTACCTGTAAATCATATATTTTGATTCTTATTTTTCCCTTCCCCTGCCTTCCTTCCAGCCCCTCCACCCCCTATATACATGAGCTTTGTTTCCACTTTTTCATTTTTACCTTCAAATTTTCTTTCTCTTTTCTTTCCCCTGCCCTCCTTTCAATTTCTTCTTCCTCTTTGCAGATTTTCTTCCTATTTTGTAATATCTATTATACATTTTGGACCTCATTTACACTTTAGTTTCTCACAGTAAAGAAACAATATGGTATTGACACATGTGTTTCCTATTTATTTAACTTATGAGTAATTGCTTCTCGGCCTTTTGGTTAAGATCAAGTGTTTTTAACTTATGAGTATGTCCTCAATGTGCATCCATTTAGCTATAAATGTCTCTAATTTATCATTGTTTATGGGTGAGTAATGCTCTATTTTAGTTTTTTAAAAAAACAGATCTTCTTTATCCATTTTCCAGTTGATCAACATTTGCACTATTTCCAAGATTTGGCAATTACAAACTGAGCTGCTATAAACATGAGTGTGCATCTGTTGCTGCGGTAGGATGCTTTTAATTCTTTCACACATATACCTAACAGGGAAATAGTAGGGTCAAATGGGACCTCTAATTTTAGTTTTTTGAAAAATCTCCATACTGATCTCCGCAGTACTTGTTGGTTCTTTTATTTTTTAATTTCTCTCCTTTCAGTTTGATTTCTTGCTCTGCTTAATGGCTTCATTCTGTTGGGCCTGTTGGAATTGTGACCCTTACTGTCTTTTTCTAGGGTATTGCTTAGGGTTTTTTTTTTTTTTTTTTTTGAGTACTGCTCTGGTATTTATGAAGTTTCTCAGGTGTTCTTTGTTGTGAAAGTATATTTCTCTGTTGATTGTGAAAGAGAATTTTTTAGGATACATTAATCTAGGTTATAAGTTGTTTGCTTTTAAGGCTTGAAATGCTTCACTCCAGGGTGTCCTTGAATATAGAGCTTGTGTTCAAAACTCTACCCCTGCTGAGGTTATACACGAAAGACTTACAAGATTAATATCACAGTGACATATGTGCACCCATGTTTATAGCAGCTCAATTCATGATAGCTTAATCTTGGAAACAACCCAAATGGCCATCAAATGGAGACTGGATAAAGAAGAAGTGTTTTTTATAAAAGTAAAATGCAGTATTTGCCATAAAAATGATAATTTTGAGTCATTTACACTCAAATGGATGTACCTTAAGAACATACTTATAAATAAAATAAATAGGTCACAGATCTGTAAATATCGTATATTTTCTCTGTTATGAGAAGCTGAAGACATAAATGAGTTCTAGAATGCATGATATTGTTTAGTAAATATTCAAATGGAAATGGGCTTAGGAGTTAGTAACGAGGAGGAAGAAAAAATGTGATGTTAAAAAAAAGAAACCAAGGTTATGTTTATAGGGGCAGGGAATTGTAGGGTGGGTAGTTGAAGGGGAAAAACAAAAAATAAGAGAATTTCAAAGTTAAAAGTCTACTGTAATTTTTTTTTTTTTTGAGACAATGTCTCACTTTGTAGTTCAGGCTGGACCTGAGCTCATTAGTTCAGGCAAGCTTCAAACTCACAGCAATCTCCTGCCTCTGCCTCCCGAGTGCTGGGATTACAGGCACGAGCCACCATGCCCGGCCCTGTGGTGTGTGGTATTAATTGCTGGTGGGTGTGAGTCTCCACACCCAGCACTGTATGTGGTTACTGGGATCGAACTCAGGACCTTGCACTTGTGAGGCAGGCGCCGGAACCACTGAGCTAAACCTCTGGCCCAAGTCTACTGTAATTCTAATGGGCTTTCCCTTGTATGTGATTTGTTACTTTTTTGTAATTGCTTTCAGTATTTTGTTTTTTTGTTAGTTTTCTGGAATCCTATTATGTGCCTAGTGTGGAATTTTTTTCTCTTTTTTTGGTCTTAACTTATCCGTATGTCAAATTCTTTTCCCTTGCTTCAGAAGTTTTCTTTCATTACTCTGTGAAAAGTTTTTTAATGTAATTCGCACTATCTCCTATATCTTCATTGACTTAGATGAGTCTCATGTTGTTCTTCTTTGAATCCCTCTGGCAGTTGCTGGATTGATTTCTCATGTTCCCTTGCTGTTTTCATGAAATCTTTCCTATTTGGGATAGAGAGATAAAAGGAGAAAGAGAGCTTAGAAATAGTGCCAGAGGACAGAGGAAGACTGCACGGAGTGGTGAAGCTTGGAGTAAAAGAAATGGAAGGAACAAATAAAAAACACAGGAAACTAGAATGGCAACTAAAAGCTGTAATCACTCTCACACCAGAATTAAAACAATTGAGAGACAAAGAAAAGGAAGTAAAGAAAAACAAAAAGTAGGACAATAGCAGAGACAAGAAGAGAAAAGAAGAGAGGAGAAGGAAATAAGGAACAAGAAAAATGGGAAGAAAACAAAACAAAAAGGGCTGGAAACATCCACTTTAATCTCTGACCAGGTGGTGGGTACAAGGGGCCTGAGCTGGCGGCAGGAAAGGAAGGCTTCTCTGCTCACTGGAACAGCAGACAGACGCAAAAAGGCAACACAGCTGAGAGAGCTGTGTGGGTCACCGAGGGGAGACCGGGGCAAGAGAAACAGGGAAGACTGCTGATCGAGGAAATGCCTCAGAGCCCAACCCCCGGGACTCAGGAAGTTGAAGACCAGAGAGAAAGAGCTAAGAGACACTGTGGGGAGAGCCCAGCAAACTACAGCACTTGGCGAGTTTTTGGTGTCATCCCCTCCTACAGGAGTGTGCACTTGCTGTAGTGGAAGGGTGGCTCAAACCTGCCCTGGGCATGTGTAGAATTCAAGCCTGTGGAAGATCTGGAAGCTGGATTCCAGCCCTGTAGTCAGAAACCAGCTTGAATCTCAGAGGATGCTCACAGGCTCAGCACTGGATGTCTCCACCCTTTTCCTGCAGATCCCTGGGTGGACTGGGGAGCAGTTTGGCAGGACCTGTTCTCTACTTCACAACATAAATTCCCTTGATTATTTTTTACCTATTGCCAGCAGACAGCTGTGGCTGTTTGTCTCTTTTCCTTCTTTTTCTGAGGGTAGCAAAGTGTCCCTGGAAGAAGAGGAGGAAGAAAGAAAAAAGAAAAAAAGAAAAAAATGGAGAGGGAGATGGGGCAGTGACTCTTCCCCAGTGGGGGCATGACCAAGCTGCAGTTCACTTAGGGTGAATCACATTTCTACTCTTCAGTTTAAATTCCCTTGGCCTTTTGACCAGTTGCCAACAGAGAAGCCTCCAGCAGTTCCAGTCCATAGTCCAGGTGCCAGCAGTCCCAGTCTAGACCTCCCGAGGGGTTCTTCCCTGCTGTCTCTCTGTGCTAAAGAGCAGCCTTGGAGGTATATAACGCCTTTGGAGTACGAGAGCTCAAGTTTGCACCTCTGCTCCAAATGATAGCCACATCCCAGCTGCTCTTGACTTTGGATGAACCGGGTTCCCACTTTGGACTCAAATTTCCTGAGTTTGCTGACCAGCTGCCGCCAGACCCAGCCCTCTTCGTCCACGCAGCTTTTGCCTTCTCTCCGGGCCACTACGAGACCCTGGAGGGACACAGCGATTTGTGGCTATGGCAGTTCAGGCTCGCCTCTGCCCCAAAACGGCTACTGCTCGCTGGTTTCTGATGGCCGGGGGGCTTCACTCACCAATTTTCTTTTCCTCTAGAATAGACCTTTGGGTGGATACTGTGGTAATTTTGCAGCTGTCTCCAGTTGTACAGCCCTCTCCTGTTTCAGGTCTAAAATTGTTTTTCTCAGTGAGAATCTGTGTTGTCATCTCAGATCCTGGGTTTCTGCCAAGGTGAGTATGCAGCCAATTGGCATATTCGAGTATCTTTGTTCTGTATGATCAATCCAGTTCCTCTGTAACAGTGATCTTATATTCTTCCTCTCCTCCATCTGTTCCTCTGATGTGCTGGCATGTTCTCTGCACCATTTGGGGGGGGGGTGTTTGGTTTGATGATCTCCAGGTATCAGGCATTTCATCCTAGAACTGTGCCAGTGACACTCACGGTTCCACCATTTTTCCTCTCCCTCTCTCTCTCTCTCTCCTTGTTACTTAGTAATACGCATGCATATTTCTTTTTTTAGTTTATTTTTATCTTTATTGATATGTTGTATATACACATCATGATCACACTCAGTATTGGGAATTCATACCACTATATTACACAATTTAATTCTCACTTTTTTCCCATTCCCCTACCCACCCCACAACCCCAACCCAAAATACATAAGCTTTGTTTGTCTTTATTACCGTCACATTATTTTTACTCCTCATTACTCACCCTTCCATATTTCTCTTTGAATGTTTTCTATTTCAAAGTATCCATCATACATTCCAGAACTCATTAACATATTCAGTTTCTCATACCAGAGAACAGATATGATATTTACACATCTGTGACCTATTTATGTCACTTATGAATATGTCCTGAAGGTACATCCATTTGATTATAAATGACTTAAACTTATTCCTTAAGGCAGAGTAATACTCTATAGGAAAAAATCACATCTTCTTTATCCAGTCTCCATTTGACGGGCATTTGAGTTGTTTCCAAGATTGGGCTATCACAAACTGAGCTGCTATGAACATGGGTGTACATACATCACTATGATACGATTCTTTTAATTCTTTTGTGTATATTCCTAGCAGGGGAATAGTAGGGTCAAATGGGACCTGTAATCCTAGTTTTTTTTTTTTTTTTG
>PVIC010019737.1:0-30244 GCA_004025085.1 Thryonomys swinderianus | reverse complement strand
ATGCTATTTCTTTTTCCTTCCAAATCATATTTATTCTTTCCCCTCATTATGTTCCCCCACCACATTCCTTATTTTATAAAATCTATCATACATTCTAGAACTCACATCTACAGGTTCTCATACCACAGAAAAGGTATAGTATTTACATATCTGGGATCTATTTATTTCACTTATTAGTGTGTCCTCAAGGTGTATCATTCTTTTGAATATTGGAATTCTGAAGTAAGTTTTGAAATAAGAGTGAGTCCTCCAATTTTCTTCTAAGATTGCTTTGGGAACCTAAAGCTCCTTGAGATTTCACATGGGTTTTATGATATTTTCCTTATTCTATACAAAATGTCATTGTAAATTTGATAAGGAAATATTAAGTCTTAGGTTCTATTCGATACTGCAATATGGGTAATTTTATGTAACAACTTCACTGGGCCATCAGTTTCCCAGATTTTGGGTTAAAATATTATTCTGAATGTGTCTGTGTTGGTGACTCTGGATGAGATTAACATTTTAAACTCCAGACTAGTCTTCCTGAAGTGGGTGAGCTTTGTCCAGTAAGTTAAAAATCTGAAGAAAAGAAAAAAGTTAAGAAGGAACTCCTTTTGCCTGACTAGCTTTGAGCCAGAACAACTTTTTTTAATTTTGCCTTCAGATTCATATGAAAACATTGGTTTCTCCCATTTTTTCAATTTATCAGGTTCAAACTAACTACATCACTTCTAGTTCTTAGACTTTTGGACTCGGACTGCATTTACGCCATGATAGTTCATATCTCCTGCTTAGTAATTGCTAATTTTGGAATATGTGAGCTCTGATATGAGCCATTTGCTCATAAATAAATGTGTGTGTATACATGTTTGTGTACTACTGCTTATTTCTGTGGATGTCTTGAAGTAAGACAGGTAGTATATACATTTTAACAATATGAAACTTTCCAATACATGAGCAAAGGAAGTCTCTCAATTTACTTGTGTTTTTGTTCTTTCTATGATATTCTGTAGCTTTCAGTATACAATATTTTACCCCACTGCCTCAGTTTATTTCCATATATTTTATTCTTTTGGATGCTATTTTAAATAAGACTGTTTTCGTAATTTTCTTTTTATATTGTTCACCATTACTGTATAGAAGGGCAATGTAGTTTTATGTGTTGATGCTTACACTTTTATTGAATTTAAGACTTCTAACAGCTTTTGTAGAAATCTTAAGGGTTGTCTACAACATAGTTAAAGGAAAAGAGTCTTTCTGTCATATTGATCATGGCATCAAGCTTAATTTCTTTTCTTTTCTTTTTTTTTTTTTTTTGAGACAGGGTCTCGCTTTGTAGTTCAAGGCTTGCCTGGGCTACATAGTGAGCTCAGGGCCAGCCTGAACTACAAAGCGAGACCCTGTCTCAAAAAAAAAAAAAAATTCCAGTTGCTTTGAAAACCAATTACCCAATAGTAAAAAAATGCAAGAAATAAAAACCTTAGTTATCTCAGATTTTGATTGTGCCACAATAAATCCCTTTTCTTGTTTATGCCAGGCACTGAACTGGGTAATTATTTATATTTTCTCATTTAACTGTCATAATAAATTTTTTCAATATACGTGACACTTTTGTTCTTTTTTTTTTCCTTTGTCATTTCATTTTGTAGAACACATTTAGGCTGAATGTTAAGAACAATGCTCCTTGGGCTGGGGACTTAGCTCAAGTGGTACCGCCGACCTTGGATGCATAAAGGCCCAAGTTCGATTCCCAGTACCGGGAAAAAAAACCCCACTGCTCCACTTCCGAACTATATGACCCCATGCAGTTACCTTTCATTAGATGTGGGCTCAACTTCATGCACTACTTCAAGGGGACTAAACACAACAGTGGTCCATGTGCCAGTATATGAATGGGAGGAATGCCGTCATTTTACAGTTTCTAGTTTTAATAGTGTACCTTGATATATGGTCTCCCTTGAATCAAGCTGTCCATTTGTTTTGTCACTGCACAATATTTCTGAAAGGGGAACAAATATTTGCTTTAGTCTGAGCCATTATTCATAGGAGATTCACATCAGGAAGTGTGGTTATGTGAGTCCCACCCAGATGCCAATATTATATATCTGTGTATCTTTCTCATTCTACTTGATAAACACTATACAGACAACGTAGCCATTTGGCAGTGGGAGAACAAACAATGTAGAAATGAGACATGTGTGTCTAAATACAGTATTGATGAATGAAGCCCTGAGAGCTGAGATGAAAGTGAAGCAGAACAGACAGGTAAATCATTCTGATACTTGTGGTGGCGGCGCTGTTATGTTCCTCTACTTTCTATTTTTTCTGCTGACAGCACTTCAGGTTAGAAAAAATCGTCTCTATTTTGCTGCAGACACAAATACTGAAACAAGCACAAGCGGTGGTTTTCATCTTGCTGCTGAGAAAGTCCTCAGGGTAAAGGGAAGGATACTGTGGTACCGGCCTGTGGGTACAGTCTGTGTTTTATGCTCAAACAATGCTAATGTGGTCTGGAAAACAACTTAACTGAAATGCAGTAAGTGAAATGTAAATACTATGAAGTTTATTCCTTTTCTTTGTCAAGTCTTCTCTCCTCTCCTCTGACCTCCAGTGCTTGGGCATCTCCAGTTACAGTCCTCACGAGTCCATATAACAGCTAACGTCTATTGAGAGTTTGCCATACACCAAACATTGTGCTAAGGATTTTTATCATTAATTTTACATAACCACCCTGTGAAAACACAATATTAATGATATCTACACTCTTGTAGATAAAAGGCACAAGCTTAGAGAAGTTGAATAACTTTCCTATAGCCACACAGCCAGGGTGTTAATAAAACTAGAGTTCTAGCAGGAAATCTGATTTTAGAATTCTTTATTTTAATCACCACTGTACACTGTCTTTCTTCTCGACGTTTCTTTTTTAAACAAAATTACAGCATTGGCTTCTTGACCTTTACATAATAATGACTGGAAAATTTTGTTTTGTTTTGTTTTCTTTTGAGACAGGGTCTCACTTTGTAGTTCAGGCTGGCCCTGAGCTCACTATGTAACCCAGGCAAGCCTCGAACTCAGCAATCCTCCTGCCTCTGCCTCCCGAGTGCTGGGAGGACAGGCATGAGCCACCACGCCCCGCACTGTGGTATGTGGTATTGATTGCTGTATGTGGTTACCGGGATCGAACTCAGGGCCTTGCACTTGCAAGGCAGGCGCTGGAACCACTGAGCTAAATCTCCGGCCCCTAAAGATGTTTTTTAATTTCTTTCTTCTTTGCTCTGCTGGCTGCTTAACAGAATGTTAATTTTGGCATATTTAAAGTTTTTCCAGTTTTTCTTCTGTTATTGATGTCGGGCTTCAGTGGGATGTCCTGAAGATATATGTTAGATGTACACGGCTTTTGCTTCTGCTCATATTTCTTAAACACTCAGTGAATCCTTCTTTATAGACATTCTACCCATTACTGAAAGTGGAGTATTAAAGTATTTAACAGTTGTAGGGCTAGCAGTGTCTCCTTTCAACTCTTATCAATATTTGGTTCATATATTTAGGAGTGCTAAGGTTTTTGCACACATCTTTATAATTGTTATATTTTCTTGATGGTTTGTCCTCTAACCAATATAAAGTGTCCTTACTTGTCATGTGTAAGACTTTTTGACTGAAATCCTGATATTGGAGGAATCATCCTTTTTTACTTTTTATTCTTATTTACATGAAATATCTTTCATTTTCATTGTCTATTCAATCTATTTGCATATTCCAATCTAAAGGGAGACTCTTGTAAGTAGAAAATAGATCATTTTTCTATTTGATACATTCTGAAAAATCTTTATATTTGGATAGTTAATTCATTGATATTTAGAGAAATTACTGATATGAAAGGATTTACTTAAGCTATTTATTATTTCATTGCTATATAACAGCTTTTTGTCTTCTGTTTCATTCATTGGTACCTTTGTTTTTAGTTCATTTTCTATAATGGTACACTTATTTAATTTCCTTTCATTTTGTGTATTATATAGACACTTTTGTAATTGCCATGTGAGTTACATATAACATCCTACAGTTACAACATTCCATTTCGAATTAATTACATTAAACTTCACTCACATAAATTTGTATGCCATACAGGTCTTCCACACCATACTTTATTTTATTGATTTCACAGATTATGTTTTAATATATTTTTTTACCCTTTAACGCAGATTTATATTTTTATATATTGACCTTTTGGATGCCATAGAACATAAGTGTTATTCCAAATTCCAAAACAAAATATGTATAATATTGGATTTTATATTTGCCTAATTATCTCTACTACATTTATTTATATGTTCTTGTGACCCTGAGTTATACTCTGGAATTCTTTAATATTTATCTGAGGGACTTGCTTGTAATGTAGGTATGCCGCATTAGCTTGATTATGTCAATATCATTGGTGTGGGAGCTGGCCAGAAGATGGTGTCTGGGTGAGACATGGAGGTATTACCTCTATACTCTGTTACCTTGCACCTTTTCCTCTGTGCTGTTCTCCTGCTCTGCTTCTCAGCCACCATGAGCAGAGCAGTTTTGTTCCATCGTGCCTTTCATCCATAAAGTTTCCACCTTGAATCCTGGTGACCATGTAATGAATACCCTGAAACCATGAGCCAAAGTAATCCTCTTCTCCTTTAAGAGGTGGTTGTCAGACAGTGTGTCTTAGTGATGGGAAATCTAATATAGAAAACTAATATCAGAGGAGTGGAGACTGAGACAGTACCTGACTATGTGGCTTAAAACCCTTTGGAATTTGTTTGCAGGAAGAATTCAGAAAGATTTAGAGACTTGGACCAGAAAATCCGTAAAATACAGTAAGAAGGAGTGACTTTGTTTGAAGCTCAGAAGACCAGAAAACTAAAGAGGTATGTGAATAATAAAGGCCTGGATCACAAGGTGTCAGTTTGGAAAAGGGCTCCATTGGTAATTGGACTAGAGGCTTTGTATGTTACAATCAGAAAACAAGCATTTATCTTTTGCCTGGCTACTAAGAATTTTGTTGGAGATTGAAATTGTTTGGTGGCCTAACTGATTTGGAAGAAGATAGTTCAAGGGAGCCCAACACTGAGGCTGTGGCACGAGTATTTCTGGCTGCTTTTAGCCAGATTTGTAGTGGCAGCAAAAATCACAGAAGAACCATTATAAAATTGAGGCCAAAGGAAATATGATTGCTGAAGAGATTAGCACCAGTATTGAAGAGAAACAAAGTACCTTGTACACTGGTTAGAACACAGGTACTTTAAAGTTATTTGACGGATAACCAAGATATCACCCATGACAGGCTCAAAGGTGCAAAACTGTCAGTCTTTAATATGAGGAGACAGGTCCTGGGAAACTTGGTTAAGAAGGGCCCCCTAAGAAATGATTTTCCCAGGATTCATTTCACTGTGCTCAGATATCCAGGCATACAAAGACTGATTTAGCCGTGGTTCACGGTGGGCAGGCCACAGCTACTATCGTCAGCAGAACTTGGTTGGCATCACTCATGTTACACTGGTTTCATCAGCATGAAAGATGCAAGAGTTGCGCTGTCATGGGTGTGGTTCTACCTAAATTTCAAAGGAAGACCTGGAAGTCCAGCAAAATACCTTGTTAGAGGGGAGTGCATGAAGCTATGGAAATAAAACAAAAAATGATGTCGAGACCCCAAGAAATTGGAGATGCCAGGACCCTGGAACGTCTATCAGAGTTCCAGCATACATGTGGAGCCATCCCACAGAAGGGGCCACGTAGCCTGCAAATTCCCTGGTCAGAGGGAAGGGGCCACCCAAGCCTATTAGAACTTTGCTTTTTTAACCATCAAGTATCCCAAATGCCATATATTAAGGACCAAGATAATGTTTTCCCTGTTGTCTTTCAGTCTTGCTTTGCTGTAATTATTTTCTTCTTTTTTATTGTTTCTTTACCATTACATTTTACACATACATTATGATCATATTCAACACTGGGAATTTGTACCTATACATGATATATCTTGATTCTTGTTTTTTCCCATGCTCCTTCCTTCCTTTCCACTCTTCCACCCCTTTTGATTTATAAAAATTGTTTCCATTTTTCCATATTTTCTCGTATTTTTATTTCCCTTCTTTACTTTCCCCTCCCCCCAATTACCTTTCCTCTTTGAACCTTTTCTTCCTATTTCACAATATCTACTGTACATTTTGGTATTCCTTTACACTTTCAGATTCTCACACCAGAGAAACAATTTGGAATTTATACATATGTGTTCTTTTTATTGTACTTAAGAATATAGTTTCATAGTGCATCCATTTAATTACAAATGTCTCCAGTTTATCACTCTTTATTGCTTAGTAGTACACCATTTAGTGGAAAAAACCCCACATCTTTTTTATCCAACAGAAATCAGTGTGGCGATTCCTCAAAAAACTAGGATCAGAAGTCCCATGTGACCCAGCTATTCCTCTGCTGGGTATCTTCCTAAAAGGATGAAAAGCATCATACTACAGTGATAAATAGGCACCTGTATTAACAGTGGCACAGTTTGTAATAGTTAGATCTTGGAAACAACCCAAGTGTTCATTAACCAAAGAATGGATGAAAAAGATGTGTTTTTTTTAATATAATGAAGTATTATTCAGCCATAAAGAATGATAAACCTGAGATATTTATAGCTAAGTGAATGTAATTTGAGACTATCCTCTTAAGTAAAATAAACCAGGTGCATATGTATGAATATTACATTGCCTCTCAGGTGAGAGAAACTGGAAATGTAAATAAGGAAAAACATGTATAATACATACTTCTTATGTGAAGAAGTTCAAAGAAAAAATAAATCTATAAAAATATTCAACCTCAATGCTCATTTGACAGATGTATATTAAAACAACTCTGAGATTCTGTTACATTCCAGAAAAAAAGAATATTATCAACAAACCCACCAATAATGAATTCTGGCTGAGGTGTAGGGTGAAAGGAACCCTTCTGCACACTGGGTGGTAATATAGACTGGTGCTCCCTTTGTGGAAATCAGTGTGAAGATTCCTCAAAAAAATAGCTCTAGAGGTTCCCTCTGACCCAGCTAGTTCCTTGTTGATATGTGTCCAAAAATATTAAAAGAACCATACCACAGTGATACATGTGCACCCATATTTATAGCCTCACAATTTTAATAGCTAAATCCTGGAAACTGCTCAAATTATTTTCTTCACCCAATGTTTCCCTTTGGGAATGGGAATGCTTATCCTTCACCTTGTACCTTGTGATTACATAAGGTTTCTTTCTTTTTTTTTTTTTTTTTTGAGACAGGCTCTTCCTTTGTAGTTCAGGCTGGCCCTGAGCTGACTTTGTAGCCCAGGCAAGCCTCGAACTCAGCAACCCTCCTGCCTCTGCCTCCCGAGTGCTGGGATGACAGGCGTGAGCCACCACGCCCGGCACTGTGGTATGTGGTATTGATTGCTGGTGGGCGTGAGTCACCACGCCCAGCATTGTATGTGGTTACCGGGATCGAACTCAGGACCTTGTGCTTGCGAGGCAGGCGCCGGAACCACTGAGCTAAGTCTCTGGCCCTGATTTCTTTGTTTTTACAGGGGCTAACAACTAGAAGTTTTCTAGAGTCTCAAAACAGACTCAGACTTTTTAAAGAATGCTAGAATTGTTGAAGCTTTGGGAAAATGATTATTACATCATTTGTATGCAAGAGTTCATATTTAAAAGAAATTATGACATTTTTGATTTGGGAATTAAGTATAGTTTATAAAGATGTGATTGGATGTCATGTTAAGAAGGGGTTAGATATGAAAGTCAAATTTGATTGTGTCAACATGATTGCTTAGGAACCAACGAAGAGATTTGTGGTACACTTCTGAGTGTGGGTCATGGAGGTGTGGCACTGCATACTCTATTTGGTTCTTCATCCCTTGATTTCTGATTCTCTTCCTCTGCTCTGATTTTTGCTATTATGAACTAAGCAGCTTCCTCAACCATACCTTGCCTCCTTGTTGGTTGATTACCTCCAACTGAACCCTCTGAAACCATGAACTAAATGAAAACATTCCTCCTTTCAGTGTAGTATTTTATCTAGGGATGTAAAACTGTCTAATACAGCAGGTCCCATGGTAATGAACTTCCTTAGGTTTTATTATCCATAAATATTTAATTTCCTCTTCATTTTTTAGAATAATTTTGCCAGATATAGAATGGATGACAATTTTTTAAAAATATCTTTCAGCAGTTTGAATATATTATCCCATTGTCTTTTGGTCTCACAAGATTTTTGTTGAGAAATTAACTAAAAAGCCTTGTTGAGAAATTAACTAAAAAGATCCCTTCCCTGCGACAAGTCACCTGTTTTATGCTACTTTCTAGATTCTCTTTTGTCTTTAGTTTTCTCTTTTGTCCTTAATGTGTTTCCTTGGCTTTAATCTAATTGCAGTTCACTGGGGTATGTTTGACTTTAAAATCATATTTCAACAAATTTTAAGCCACTATTTTAAAAATAGCATTTCTGTCCTTTTTTTTCTTTCACACTGGAACCCAATTAATGTGTGTGTTGATGTGTTTGATATGTCATATCTCATAACTTTCAGCTTTTGTCTATTTTTGTCTATTTTTCTTAATTTCTTTTTTTCCTATTCCTCAGATCATTTCAATGGACTAACTTCAATGGACTAACTTCAATTTTCTTGATTCTTTCTTCAAATCACCCAAATACGCTATTGGCACTGCTTAAAGTTTCAATTCAGTCATTGTACTTTGCAGCTGCAGAACTTGTATTTCCTTCTAATAAAGATTATGTTGGTAGTCTCATTTTTTTCTATATAATTTTTCTGATTTCATGTTTCTTCTCTATCTGTATATAGGTTCTTTGTCAAGCAATATCTTCAATAATTAGCTCTGTGTTTTGGGGCTTGTGTTCAGTTCATAACAACAAAAGCATAATTTCTTCCAAAATCTTTTCTGAGTAGGCATCCTTCCTGGACCTGAGTGTGGGTGTGTGACTCCTTCTTACACACAGTTGCTTTTCATTGTCATAATTTCCCTTAGTCTAACTCTAGCATATTTTCAGGGCCAGAAATAGTTCACTATCTCCACCCACCAGCACTTGCTCAAATTATGTGCAGTTATGTCATCTGCTGACATGTTTTCTGAGAAAGGCAAGCTGCTTTTACCCCTAAGTTTTGAGATAAGCAAAGCAGATAGCAATTTTTTTTTTTTTAAAACAGGGTCTTGCTTTGTAGTTCAGGCTGGCCCTGAGCTCACTATGAAAGCCCAGGCAAGCCTCAAACTCAGCAATCCTTCTGCCTCAATCCCAGCAGGCATGAGCCACCATGCCCAGCATTGTGGGGTGTGGTACTGATTGTTGGCGGGTGTGAGTCACCATGCCCAATATCGTATCATTGTATGTGGTTACCAGGATTGAACCAGCGACCTTGCACTTGCTAGGTAGGCGGTGGAACCACTGAGCTAAATCTCCAGCCCAGATAGCAGTTCTTGATTCAGCTTCTTGGTTCAAATTAGTTAGAGGTTTGCATTTGAAGTCTGTTAAATTCACATCAGTCAAGGAATAGGGTTTGCCATTAGACTGGCTGTTCCTCCAGACTGAGATTGTGAGCAAACGGAATATGAATGTTCCCACATGAATGTATTCCCAAACTTCCTATCTTTTTGAATGTGGCTTTTCTTGATTACTCACTGGCATCTTGCAGCCTTTATTTTCCAGTGTTCCTGTGAGTTCATTTTCATCATGTTATTTTTAACAACAAAAATGCTGTTTATTTTGATCCTTAGCACCTGGCTCATTGTTTTCCACCATAAATACTACCAACATTAGCACAACATCCATTCAGAAAATCTATACAAGACCCTTTCATTGCAACATTAGTGTAGTCTCCCCTTGAAGATTTTATCATTTCTTCCACTTCAAATTCTTACTATCATGGTGATACTCTATTCATTGTATTGACTCCTAAACTTTGTTTTTTTTTTTTTTGAGACAGGGTCTCACTTTGTAGTTCAGGCTGGCCCTGAGCTCACTACATAGCCCAGGAAAGCCTGGAACTCAGCAATCCTCCTGCCCCTGCCTCCCGAGTGCTGGGATGACAGGCGTGAGCTACCACTCCCGGCACTGTGGTGTGTGGTACTGACTGTTGGTGGGCGTGAGTCACCACACCCAGTATTGTTGTATATGGTTACTGGGGATTCAATTCAGGACCTTGTGCTAGCTAGGCAGGCGCTGGAACCACTGAGCTAAATCTCCGGCCCATGACTCATAAATCTTGAATTTAAGAGCCTTATTTTGTAAATATTTGTGTTCCTAATTCAGCTACCTGGCCCATATCAATAATTTTTCAAACTAATCGAGGCCTTTAGTATAAGCACTTTACTATATTTTACTGTCTGTCACTGCTCATAAGTATTTATTTCTACTCATTTAGATTCAGATATTTTTAAAAATTGATTTTATTGGTACACTTTATATATATGTTATGATCACAATCACCCTTGAGAATTTGTACCACTGTATAACATGACTTCTCCTTTTTCCCCATTCCTTTTTATATTCTATCCCTTGTAAATATTCTGAACATTTACATGGCATTGCAATAAAAGAGCAAAAGTCTCAGCTTTTCCATAAAGCTTATGCTGTTTGTTCATAGTTTCATAAAAGGATTTGTATAGGAAATCTTATATAAGCAAGGTTTTTGGGAGATTTATTCAATTAGACTGTGACACTCAATAAATGATCTTTGATTGTTTGAAAAAAAGATGCCTTGTAAAACTAACATGTCCCAATAGCTGTTGTATTTCCTATACAAATCCTTTTAAATAATCCTGAACTTCTGTCAGGAACACCTGTTGTGGAAATAG
Source organism: Thryonomys swinderianus (assembly GCA_004025085.1). Lineage (NCBI taxonomy): Eukaryota > Metazoa > Chordata > Mammalia > Rodentia > Thryonomyidae > Thryonomys > Thryonomys swinderianus. The sequence goes on along the minus strand of PVIC010019737.1, from coordinate 19,402 downwards.
CATAGACTAAATTGTAGGGTAGTTTACCCTTTGATTATGTCTTTAAAAATGTCAGCAAGGATATCAATGTGTGCCAAGTACTGCTGGAGCAGCTGCTGGTTGGTTAGAAATGGGAAAGCAACCTTTATATTGGCTTATTTATTTGGAACAAACAGAGAAAAATGTAAATTTCCACAGTCACATCCGTGCTTCATTATGGCAGATGTGTATCGAATGTTTGTATGCAATATAAACCCAAAGAAGCACTAAGGATAAAAATTGTCCTTTGTTTAAAATCCTCATTATAAATGTCAAAAAGAAAAAAAAAAGGATTGTCCAGCAATTGAGAGCTTCATGAAGTAGGAAAACTTTTCCTAAATAGGATATGTAACTTTTAAAAAGATAAGGAAATAGTAAATGAAGAAAAACACATTTATGGGAAAGGATTTCCTATAAAGAAAGTTAAAAGAAGTCATTTTTTGAATCTATAAAATGGAAAAAAAATCACAAAAAAATCAGAAATTGATGGTCAAAACTTGTTAGGTTACTAGCCTTGTACATCTAAAATAGGTGATAAAGATAGCTTAAAGAAGCATTGAGTTACATATACATGTTGAAAAATTTATCAAACTGATATACATGACACACATTCAGATAGTGTGTGTTGAAGTTCAATAACAAACTCTAAAGTTAAAACCATGGTACGTGCACTGAAATGAACTTTCTAAAATGGCCATCCTAAATAGTAGAGTCCTAGCTATAGATATTTTACATGTTTTCAAAGAAAAAAAAAACATTGGTTCTACTGGCAAATGACAAAGATACAAATTTTGTCCCATTAAGGCAGGAATAACAATCATATATTTAAGAATATATAAAGAAGTATAAAATAATATTATGATTTAAGTAATCTGTTATAAGCATAAACCTTATGCTATATCCTAAAAATTTCAGTGGTATTTAGAGTTATGGCTACCTCTCTGCTTGAAATTTACTATGTGACAGACTCCTAATACTTATGGTAAGATGCTATTTAATATTATTTATAAAAATAACAACGTAAAATACATTATGATTACAGAGAACATATCTTTACAATGTATTTTCAATTCAATAAAAAGTAACATTTCTATATAATTTTTTTTTTTGCTTTTGAGACAGGGTCTCACTTTGTAGTTCAGGCTGGCCCTGAGCTCACTATGGTGCCCAGGCAAGCCGCCGCGAACTCAGCAATCCTCCTGTCTCTGCCTCCCGAGTGCTGGGATGACAGGCGTGAGCCACCACGTCCAGCACTGTGGTATGTGGTGCTGATTGTTGGTGGGCGTGAGTTTCCACACCCAGCATTATATGTGGTTACCGGGGATCGAACTCAGGACCTTGCGCTTGCGAGGCAGGCACCAGAACCACTGAGCTAACCCTCCGGCCCACATTTCTATATAATTTTAAAAATTTATGTTGCAATTCATGCAGTTTATAATCATCTTTGGGAGAAGTTGCACGCACATATGATAGCTTGCTTCTTTTAAAAATTCATTTCCTTGTCCTTTTTTCTCCTTTACCATCTTCTTTGTACCTTGTCTCACTCAAATGAAAGACACTATAGAGACTTAAGCTTGTGCATCTTGTTTCACTCATTATGCTTTCCAAGTATATTCATAGGCTTACAAAGACCTTTTTATTCTTTGTAGCTGAGTAATATTTCATTATTCATAGATACCACATTTTCTTTCTTCAGTCATCTGTTGATGGGTATAGAAGCTGCTTGAGGGATTTAGATATTATCAATTGTGCTGCTGTAAACATCGGTATGCATATATCACTGGAATATGATGACTTAAGTTAATTGGAGAAGATACTGAGCAGGGCGATAACTGGGATTTTATGGAATTCCTAATTTCAGTTCTTTGAGAAGATTCCATATTTCTTTCCAAAATGGTTAGTTTATATTCCCATCAACAATGTAGGAGAGTACCTTTCTCTCCACAGCCACAACAGTATTGGTAATTGATTTTCTAACACTTGCCATTATTTCTAAAGTAAGAAGGACTCTTAGCACTATTTTAATTTGCATTCTCTTGTCACTAGATATGTTGAAGACTTTTTCATGTATTTGGTGATCCTTTGTTCTTCTTCCTCTGTGAAGTGTCTGTTAATTTCTCTTGACCATTTCTTGACTGTGTCTTTAATTTTAAGCGGTTTAATTAATTTTTTCTTTGTTTTTAGTTTTCTGTACATGCTGGATATTAGTGCTATGTCTGAGGAATACATGGAAAAATATTTTTCCTGAGCTCTGTCTCACACTGTTGTGGAGTGAGTAACTCCAACAGTTCCACCATGATTATCACACAGGAATGAAGCTCAGCAGCCTCGCTCTAACCCCACAGGGCTATCATGGTTTCACAGGGATCTGGGTCCATGCAGTTGAGGTGCACAGATCATTAAGCCCAAGCTCCAGAAAATAGACCAGTAGTGAATAGCAAAGGGAGGGCCCCTCTGAGGCTCCTTTATGAAAACTGAGACCCACTGGAAGACTGAAGAAAGTCTCTGGAATAAAGGCCCATTGGAATACAGTGGATGGTGATGCAATTATTCTATGTAAGTGTCTTGCCTGCTGTTCCAGAACTGAAATTGCCTAAAGGCCATTACAGACTAAAGGACTAAGGGCCAACTATACCTGGAGGATGATCCAGGAAGTAGTCATTCCTTAAGGGTTCTAAATGTTACCAAGGAAGGTAATTGCAATAAGCATTTTACTAGCAGACACCCAGGAATTACATCACAAACATCATCAACAACAACAACAAAAACAAAAAAGTGGGAGAAGTCACCTAAATAAGACACAAATCCAGAATTCTGGATCACCAAAGGGAAATTTAGGGACCAATGAGACGAAACAGCCTGAAACTGAACCATCTCAAGTGTTTGAAATGGCAACAAAAAAGGATCTGGAAAAAAACGACGTAAGAAATAATTTCTCAGATAAAAACAGAGCTAGTTCCATAGAGAAAGATACGATAAATAACTCTAAAGAAAAGCTTAAGAACATGATGGGATCCCAGTATATAAAAGTAACAGACTTCAATAAACAGTTTCACACAGATTTCCAGATTAAAAATTCCATTTAAAGTTTATGCACCAGAGTGATCCAATGTAAGGACAGAGTAGCAGACATAGAAGACAGGATTGCAGTTAGTGACCAGAAAAGGAAAGAATTCTTAAAATTAACAAGGGAACATGAAAGATCAATCCAGTAGCTGGTAGATAATGCAAAGAAGAATAACATAAGACTGACTTAAATCACCAAAGAAACAGGAGATAGTGCAAAGTACATTTTAAAAAAAAACCTATTCAGTGATATAATGGCAGAAAAGTTTCAAAGCAGGAGAAAAGAACTTGATATACATAAAAATGAGGCATACAGGACTCCAACTACCATCATAAAAAAAGTCCATACCTAGACATATAAGTCAACATACCAGAAACTCAACAGCAGAAAGAAATAGTGAAAGCAACTAGAGAAAAGGAACAAATCATATACAAAGGAAAGCCTATCAAAATTACAGCAAACTTCAATAGAAACCCTCAAATCAAGGAGAGTCTGGATGAAGTATTTTAAGCACTACAGGAAAACAAACTCCAACCTAGAATGATGTATCCTGCTAGATGATCTTTCAAAATTGATGGTGAAATAAGTTACTTCCATGACAAAGAACACCCGAGAAACCTCATGAATATCACTAAACAAATTCTAAATAATATTCTAGAAAAAGAAAACGAGGGTCACAATTACATGAAGCCCAACAGAGTAAAGCCATTAGGAAAGGCAATAAATTAAATGGAAAGGGAGGAAATTTTTAAAAAAATAGAGCCAACCAACAGAAAAATCATGAAAAGGAGAAGTCTACATGATTATATTCTCAATTCACTAGTCAAAAGAAATAGGCTGGCAGAATGGATAAAGAAGCAAGATATAATAATATGCTGTATTCAAGAAACACACTTAATTGAGAAAGAAATCCATAGACTGAAAGTAAAAGGATAAAAAACAATTCTCCATGTGACAGGAGTATGTAAAAAAACAGGACTGGTTATCTTATTTGCAGATAAATTAGATATCAAACCAATATGAATTAGCAGAAACAAAAAAGTTCACTACATCCTTGTACAGGGAAAATCAAAGATGAAGCGATGACATTCATAAATATATGTGCACCAAATGCTGGCGCACTCATCTATATTAATGGATATGAAAAGCCAAATAAAAACCAATACAGTAGCAGTAACCTAAAACATAATTCAACTAGACAAAAACATCAACAACAAAATACTGGAACTGAACCACACTTTGAGCAAATGAACTTAATAGATGTCTAGAGTATTCCACCCCACAAAATCAGAATATACATTCTTCTCAGCTGCACGTGTCATTCTCCAAAATAGACCACAGGCTAGTTCATAGAATAAGTTTAAGTAAATGCAGAGCAATTCCACCTATTCCCAGCATACTGTTAGACCATAGTGAAATTCAAGATCAATAGCCAAAAAGCCAAAGGAACTTCACAAACACACGGAAATTGAATAACGCTGTCCTGAACAACCAATGGATCACATAAGTAATTACAGAAGAAATTAGTTTCCACAATTAAATGATAATGCCAGTAAAAAAAACAGAGGGATGTATGGGGCATTAGGAAAGCAATTCTATGATGGAAATTTATAGCAGTGAATGTCCATACTAGGAAAACAGAACAAGTTCAAATAAACAACCTAATACTGAACCTCATGCAAGGGAAGAAATTATAAAGATCACACCAGAAATTAATGCAAGGAGACTAAGAGTGATTAAAAAATCAATGAAGAAGTTAGTTCTTTGAAAGAATAAATAAAATTTACAACCCTTAGCCAACCTCGTATATAAAAAAAGATCAGGCTGAAATCCATGTAATTCAGAATGAAAAGTGTAAAGTGAAAACACATGCAGCAAAAATTCAGACGATAATCAACAGCTATTTTAAGAACCTGTACTCCAATAACATGAAATATATAGAAGAAACAGACAGAATTCTGGAGACATGTGAATTACCAAAGTTGAATGAAGAAGATAAAAAATCCTAAATACTGCAATGTCGATCAGTGAAATTGCAAATTAATTAAGAACTTACAATAAAGAAAAGATCTGGTCCTGATGTCTTCAGTGATGAATTCTGCAAGAAGTTTAGGGAAAAGCTAATGCCACTATTTCTCAAACACTTAATGAAATTGAAAGGGAGGCAATATTCCCAAATTCATTCCTGGAAGCAACCATTACCTTGATTCCAAAAGCAGAGAAAGATCCAACCAGAAAAGAGAACTACAGGCCAAGCTCCCTAATGAACATAGATTCAAAAACGTTCAATAAGATACTGGCAAACAGAATACAAAGAATCATGAGGAGACCATATATGCTGACCACGTTGGATTCATCACAGTGATGCAAGAATGGTTCTGCATACGTAAATCAATAAATGTAATACAGTACATTAATAGAGTCAGGGACAAAAACCACTGGATCATCTCAATAGACACAGAAAAAGCATTTGACAAAATCCAACAACCACTCATGATTAAAACCTACAGAAAATTGGAATAGATGGTCTGCACCTCAACCTGATAGAAACTATTTATGAGAAATCAAGAACCAGCACAATACTAAATGGTAAAAAACTGAAAGCTTTCAGACTAAGATCAGGAACAGGACAAGGATGTCCATGATCACTATTACTATTCAATACAGTTCAGGAAACATGAGCTACAGAAATCAGAGAAAAGAAAGAAATAAAAGGAATAAAGGTGAGAAAGGAAGAAGGTAAATTGTCATTATTTACTGGTGATATAATACTATACATAGAAGATCCCCAAAACGCAGCCAAAAGACTGCTAGATTTAACTGCCACATTTAATACAGTAGTTGGATACAAGGTCGACACTCAAGTCAATACCCTTCTTATATATGAATAACAAACTCACTGAGAGAAAAATTGGACAAATAATTCCTTTCACAATAGCAATCACCCAAAATGGAATATCTAGTAATCAATCTAACAAAGGAAGTTAAAGAGCTCTTCTCTGAAAAATACAGCACTATGAAAAAAGCAATTAAGATTTCAGAAAATGGAGACACCCCTTGTTTCAGAGGTGGGGGGGGATGGCCATACTTTCAAAACTGCTACATAGAATCAGTGCAATCCTGATTGGAATCCCAACAGTACATTTCACAGGACTACTGAAATAGTCTAAAAATTCACCCAGAATCAGAAGAGACCTAGAATAGCAAAAGCAATTCTTGCCAATAAAGATATGAAGTATCACAATTCCCAGCTAGAAACTATACTAGCCACTGTGGAAAAAAAAAAAACAGCATGCTATACCAATCCAAGAAAGAATGGAACAGAGTAGAAGATGGAGAAGTAACTCCAAACATACTAACCCACCTCATCGTTGACAAAGAAGCCAGATACCCTCAATGGAGGAAAGATAGACTGTTTAAAAAACAGTGTTAGAAAACTGGGTTTCAATCTGCCACAGAATAAAGCTAGACCTGTATCTTCACCACGCACTAAAGTAAAATCAAAGTGGATATTAAGACAGAAACACTAAACCTGCTGGAAGACAGTTTAAGTGTAACTCTTGAAGACACTGGCACAGGAAAAGACTTATGAAAAAAAAACCTCAGTAGTCCAGGTACGAGCCTAAAGAATCAACAACTGGGATCTCATCTGCAAAACAAGAAAAACAACCAACAGAGTGAAAAGACAAGCTACAATATTGGAAGAAATTTTTACCAGCTGTTTCTCAAAGTATTAAAAAAATATATAAAGAACTTAAAAAAATCAGACCCCCCCAAATTTAAAGAAGCAATTCAAAATTGAGTACCTGCGTTAAACAGACATTTTTCACATGAAGTAAAAGCAGCAAAGAAACATGAAAAAATGTTCAACTTCACTGATCATTTGAGAGACCCCCCAATGAAAACAACACTGAGATTTCATCTCACTCTAGAAAACACTGGCTGCTATCACGAAATCAACCAATAACAAATACTGGTGAGACTGTGTGGAGAAAGGAACCCTTCTCCACCGTTGGTGCGAATACAGACCGGTGTACCAACTGGAGATCAGTGTGGAAATAGGTCAAAGAACTAGGATTAGAGGTCCTAACTGACCCTATTTTTGCTGGGTATATTCATAGAAGAGTATCATACCACAGTGATATATACCCGTGTTTATCAGAGCACAGTTTATAATAGCTAAATCTTGGAAACAGCCCAAAAGCCCATCAACTAGTGTTTTTTTTTTTTTTTTTTTTTACAAAATGGTGTTTATACAGCCATAAAGATAAACTCGAGATATTTATAACTAAATGGATGTACCTGCAAGCAATATTCATGTGAAATAGAACACACATATATAAATACTGTCACTTCTTGTATGAGAAACTGTAGGTATAAATGAGTTCCAAAGTGTGTGATAGTTATTGTGAAATATGAAGAAAATGTTCAAGGGGAAGGGCAGCTGGTGAGGATGGGCAGGGGAAAGCAAAGTAAGGAAAGCAAAAATGTGATGGTAAAGAAAGAAAAAATGGAAACAAAGCTTATGTATATGGGGGTGGTGGGGTTGAAGGGAAGTAGAATGGGCAAAAATAAGAACCAAGTTACGCCATATACACACGTAAGTTCTGTGATGAATGCGACCACAATTTATACCTAAAATGTACCAATGAACTGAAATACTGTGATGATACTTAAAATACCAGTAGTTTCTAATATATATTATAAATGGAAATGGATAATTAAGATCCAGTATTTTATCATTTTAACCTCTACAAACAAATCCTTTACTGAACTGGTACACACTTGCTGTTTTCCCTATAGGTGAAACATTCTGCCCAGAACAATTCATTGGTGTTTTTAGATCAGGCTGTGCCCACCCATTCCTTTTAGGGGTCAAATGCTCATTGGTAAGACTTACAAATGCAAAGCCTATTGCCTATTAAATTAATAGCCATCACTGGCACAGATATTTTCTGAGGTATCATGCAAAGCCATCTTGGAATCTACTAGAATCCAAATTCTAATGTCTACTTGTCAAATACTCGAAGGAGTCTTCCATCACCAGAAAGCCCATTTGTGCCAAGTTGCATGGAAAGCCCTCTCTCATTAAAGCTCTACAGCTACACTGCACATAGACGGAAAGGAAATGGTCTACACACCAGGACTTGGGATACCAAGTGTTGGATCACTTAAAGGGTGTTGTTTAAAGGCATCATTAAAGAACAAAATTCAAACATATCAAAGCACTCACTGAAAATAGAAGTGAGTGCTGTAATGAACTGCAAGGTGCTTGCAGGATAAGAGCTGCTTTTCCAAAAATTCAATTAACTTCATCTTTCTTAAATTTGATTTATTTACAATCTCACAAATTGTCAATTTTGGAAGTGTGCTGTTATCTTTTGAACACATCCTATCTGCAGAATTTTAAACTACTTGGAATTGACAGAAAGTCTCAGTATGCTAAATTATTTGATTCAAAAACCAATTCATATTTCAGTGAAGGATTATTCCAAGCAAGCTTTTAGAGATTCAAAATGTCTCAGGGAAAAACATCTCAGGTTTTGATCATCAAATAAATATGAAAAAAAATTTTAGATTTTCATCCTCTGAGATGTGAAGGCAATCAATATACTGTAAAGTCATACCCCACGCTGTTTGGCCTTTATGGAGCTGCTTTCAAACAGAATAAAATCTCATTTACCTTTGATTGATATTGCTATTAACGCCAGCATTTAGAACAGTTCACTAAACCAAATCCATTCATCACTCCATAGCCTTCTTCAAAGTTAACACTGTTGGTAGATGCTGGGAAACAAATACACAGCAGGCAATTAAAGAGGTATTTAAATAACAGACTAATATCAAAAAATAAATCAGAACAATGCCTGGTGTGGAGGCTCATGCCTCTAATCCCAGCAGTCAGGAGGCAGAGGCAGGAGGATTGCTGAGTTCCAAACTTGTCTGGGATACATAGTGAGCTCAGGGCCAGCCTGAACTACAAAGTGAGACCCTCTCTCTCTCTCTCTCTCTCTCTCTCTCTCTCTCTCTCTCAAAAAAATGGATTTAAGACAATATTAATTTTATGGCTTCCATACAAAAGAAAATGTAAAAGAGAGCACCACACCTGAAAAGCACTGAAAACAGTCTTTATTTCCTCTGAAAACATACTATTTCAGTATACAAATTATGAAATGTGTATTTATACGTTTTTAAATACATAAAAGTAAATTTACTGAGAACAAAAGATAAATGCTTTAATACTAATGGTAGGCAACGATTTATAATAAATTCCTATAATTTCTCCTTTAACAATCACCACTGTTGAACAATTTAATCTCAGAGTTTTTGGGTTTTTGTAAGACTACAAAGGGCAGACAACCCATGGAACTAAGATTTAGACATATGTTATTAATTAAAATTATTTTATTAATCAAACTGAGAATCATGGCTACTCTTCTGGACAATCAGAAACTACCTCTGTTCTAGAGGTTATCCACTAACGTAGCCATTTTACTGTAGAAAAATATATAAATTGACCTTTATTGTATATGTGGTTCTTTAGCAGGCACATCAACTAGAAAAAAATATTACAGAAACAACACAGGATTAGCTATTCAATCTCATCCACCACTACTAATCTGATTAACATAATTTATTAATAGGAAACATTAGTTTAAGTAATAACCTTCTAAACATGAATCAAAAGTTTGATGACAAGTTTCAAAAACTTAGACTAGCTACAGGAAGTTTTGCATTATATATGTCTTAATTTCATTCACTTGACTTGAGGCTTAACATTTTGCAATAAATCCAAAAGGTTTTTATTCCTATGATTAAAAAGGATGAAAATAAATATGTATTTACAATAATTAGGATGGCTGAAGCAAAAACTTATAGACTAATTTATTTTTTCTAATTTCTTTTTTAAAAAGTATCTTTATTCATATTTTAATTTAAAAAATTACAGCATGTAATACAGGATAAGGTTCACTTTGTGAACTTGGTACATGCATTTAACATATCTTGATCATATGCAAATTAGGACTTGTATAGGACTTTCCTCTTCACTAATCACAATGAGGAGCTTCTAACTATTTCAACATTCAATAAATGACCTAGAGGATCATTATAGTGCCAAATGGATGAAACAGCACAAACAACCTCCTTCACTCTTCTAAAGACAGATGTAGTGAGTCTATCATCAACATCCTAGTTACTCTAACCCAACTCCAAGTGTTTACATAAGTGTGTATATAGCATTTGGGAGGCCTTAACTCTACAACTCTAACAAAGAATAATACTTTTACGCACAACTAACTAGGCTGTATTCAAATTTAATACTTTTAGTAAAAGAACCTTTTATATTGCTCATATCAAGAGGCAGGGCCAATACCTGGTATACATATATAGTGTGCATGAGAAATTCATTGCATGTCCTGGCTTGGATTCAAGAGACATGATTTGACTTTATATCTACATCCTTATAACAAAGTATGTTACCATGTGATTTTATTGTCCCTGGTTTGTGTGATATTATAAAGGGAAGATAGACAACAAGAACAGTATTTGGGGTTAGAAAGGAATTAGACCAACAGAAGACTGAAAGCTAGCAGGAAAAACATTAAATCCTGCAGTTACATGTCCAGCACCCAGGGCAAGTTGTGGCAAAATGTAAGCACAAAAGGGCTTGATGGCTTTGCCCCACGGCACTGCCAGTTGCAAGGCATATGACCTCACTCAGGCTGGCTTTGCTTACTGCCAGAACTTTCCTCAGGAAACATTCCATCTTCCTGGCATCTACAGCTTCCTTGGGGTCACCACTGGAGCATCTGCTTCAGTTTTACATCTTCAGGACTGCCCTCTCAGGGGCACCAGGCAGAGACTGTGATACTGTCATGTTTCTGCACGGCCTCCCACGCTTTCTACTGAAATCTGGGTGGAAGCCTCTGTAACACCACAACTCATGCATTTTGCACGTTTGAAAAACCAGCACCACACAGATGATACCAAGGTCTGCTACTGGCTTGAGTAGTATCATGTCCCCCTTTGATCATGGCTGAAGCAGTCTCTGAGGGCCTGGAGGACTGAAATCAGGGAAGCATTTCCATAGGTGGCCATAAATAAGCAGGGCACCTAAGGCTTTCTTCTTAAATTTTTTCAGAGTTTTACCCTTTTATACACTTGAGCCTGCAAAGAATAGGAGCCTGACCAATTCCTAAGATGACTTCAAGCCATCTTTTTCATTGTGCTCGGGAAAAGAAGTGGCTTTTTTTTAGATGTTAACCTTTTCAGCAGCCATGCTCTCAGCACTAACTTCTGGTGAAATTATAAACTTAGTATCTCTCAGCTCTATATTTTGCCCAATTCTCATTAAAATGTGGCCAAAGCAGCCGGGAGCACCCATACCACAGCCTCAATATTCAACTGTCTTGAAATTTTCTTTACCACATCAATTAGTCCGCGACCTTTAAATTCAGCCTCACAGTCTTAGGACATTTAACAAAATGTGGAGAAATTACGTCAGATTTAAACACACATGGTCTCTAGTCTGACTAACACGGGTTCCTCCTTCCCTCTGAAACCTTGTGAACCTTGCCTTTATTCCCTGCGTACCTATCAAAATGTATTAAGTTCAGCTTATAGTACTGTAAGACTTTTCTAACTGGCATCTCTAAATCTTGCCAAACATCCCCTGGTAACCAGTTCCAAAAGCTTCTAAGTCACACTCACAGCGATGTCCCTACTTCTCTGGTATCGACTTTCTGCATTTAGTTTTCCACTGCTGAGACAAAACATCTAACATCTGTCACTTATGGAGGACAATTTTAATTTGGTATTAGGTTTTGGGGGATTGAATGCTAATCTGGCTGCTTCTGAAGTGGAAGCTGTGGAAGAATCTGGAAGAAGTTGCTCAACTCATGGCAACAAAGCAATGAGGAAAAAGAGAGAAAGGCAAGAGGCTGGGTCAAAAGTACACCTTTGTAGGCTATGCGTCCAATGACCTGCCTCTCCCAACCAGGCCCGATCTCTAAACACATATTTTGGGGGGCCATATTAGATGTAAACCATACCACTGGGTTTAATGGTATCCAAATAAATATTAATTTAAGAAAAAGATTTTTATTTAAGAAGCATCATGCAATAAAAAAACTGATTTATTTTGTCAGGGAATTGAGAGTAAGCCACATGAGGTACTTTTACATTCATGACCAAGTCAATGAGAAAATTCTGAAACAAATTTTTTCCCCAAAAAAAACATTCTACAAGGCTGGCACTATATTTTTCATCATAATGGTTCTCATAACAAGGGGCAGAATATTGCTACTTCCACATTATATCTGAAGAAACTGAGACTCAGAAATTAAACAATTTGCTTGAAAGTATCGGTAGCACAGCCAGGACTCAATTAGACTGCTGTTCCAGTTACTTAATAGCATCTTCAAATATCGATGATTATATATAAATATTCCTTTTTATTATTTCATTTCTTCAGTATTACTTCTCCTAGATTGTACATGCTTTGCATACTAATATCACTATTACTAATAAAGCCACTATTGAGAAATAAACTCATGATTTATCTATACAAATGTCTAAAAATTTCATTACTAAAATTTTCAATTTTTCTTGTCATAGAAAACAAAATAAAACATTTTATTTCTAATAAGCTCTTGCCTATTAGACCATATTTTAATTTTCTCCATTGAATTTACATATACTATTAACTTTTATCTCACGATATTTATATCATTTAAAAATATAATTCAAATAATCAAAGGAAAATATGTCAGCTGATCTGAAGATGTGGTTTTTTGGCAACAATGCAAAGTGGCAAACAAAAGTTGTCCTTAGGGAATTATTAACAATGCACAGGACACTTTCACATCTACAGCTATATTCCTGAAAATCAGGTCATTTATAATTTCTATCTCTTAAACTCATAGGTTTGGCATTTTAAAACAGGCAAGTCCATGTTTCTTATAAGTATTTTGTATTCTTTTTTTTTTTTTTGAGACAGGGTCTTGCACTGTAGTTCAGGCTGGCCCTGAGCTCACTATGGTGCCCAGGCAAGCCGCCGCGAACTCAGCAATCCTCCAGTCTCTGCCTCCCGAGTGCTGGGATTAAGTACTTTGTATTCTTGGTATGTCCTCTTTAAGGAAAATCCCCTTTTGGCTCTCTGTGATCTTTTTCTTTTAATTCTGCATGTGAACTGGTTACTGTTTTCTAATATTTTTCAAACACTCCCTGAATCAAGAAGACTCTGAGGTCAGTAAGACTTTCCACAAAAGGGTATCAAGTTTGGTATATATCCATTATTCAGAGGGCTCTTTGGGGATTTCAAGGGTCTCCTGAGGAGTCTCTGTGTTTGCTTCTGGTACAGCACTGGGTTCCGCAGCCTCCGGCTGTGAAATGTCTTCATCAAGAACGATATCTTCAGGGTTTGGTGGGGGTGGACAGAAATCCTCACTGGGAAAGATTTGCTGGAAAAGTGTTTCAGCCTGGCAAGGGATGAAATGACAAAATCATTTGTGGATATCAGCTTAAAGTGTAGGTGCTTTTCAGGCACTATCTAAAAAAACTAACCTTTAGAAATGTATTTAAACAGGTTGTAATATTTGACCTTTACATATGACTTTCTAAAAAATCAACTTTTATAATTTTCTTTTCTCCTTCTAATTTGTTACATTTGTTTAGGTCTACACTTCAAATATGTCCGTCTTTGATCGAGCTCATTTTTGAGTATTCAGATGGTTGAGAACTTAAGCACACTGAATGTACATATCAAGAGAAATAAAATTATCCTTAATGTTTTTATATAATTTCCCATAGTTCCTACATCTGGAATGTACATAATTCACCATATAATAATTTTTTTTCTTTTTTGAGACAGAGTCTCACTTTGTAGTTCAGGCTGGCCCTGAGCTCACTATGTAGCCCAGGCAAGCCTCGAACTGAGCAATCCTCCTGCCTCTGCCTCCCGAGTGCTGGGATGACAGGCGTGAGCCACCACGCCCACACTGTGGTATGTGGTACTGATGGCTGGTGGGCGTGAGTCTCCGCGCCCAGCATTGTATGTGGTTACTGGGGATCTAACTCAGGACCTTGCACTTTCGAGGCAGGCGCTGGAACCACTGAACTAACCCTTCGGCCCCTCACCGTATAAAAATTTTAATGAGTCATTGCTCAAATCTAGCAAATTCTTTATTATTTGCTCAACTGTTTGCTTCTGATATGATTTCTCTATCAGCCTTTAAAAAGTATAGCATGATGTTTAAGCTTATAAACTTTGAACAGAGGGCTTTAGTACAAAGCCTTGACTTTGAATAGATGGCTTCTGACACTTAGTAGCTATGTGGTTTAGGTGATGCCTCGTCAGCTTTGGAATTTGGCTTCTTCGTGTATACAATGGAAGAGTAAGTCTTGATATAGAAGTATATGGTGGCTGTTATTAGTGCCACTAACAAATAAAATGTCAAAATTAAGCTGAGTTTAATGTGACATAGTAAAAGAATAAAAGGATATGTGTGATCTTACTAAAAATAGACAGTAAATGTGACAGATGGCAGTGATAGATTTCATTATTAGATAAGGATCCCTGCCATGTTAGGAAGCTTGGACCTTATCCTACTGGTAAAAAGGAGTTGTAAAAGGCTCTTAAATATATAAGCTTCTTTAAGAATCATGTTTTTCTATAACACTTCATCCTTCTTCCTGACGCAATTAGGGCAAGGGGTAAAAAACTATTGTTCTCAGGTCAAACACAGATTGCTGCTTGATTTTTAAATAAGTTTTCCTGGAGTGCCAATACATTCCTTCATTTAACTATTGTCCATGGCAAAAGGGACTTTAATGGCTGTAGGACTGACTGCTACACTGAGTGATTAAATGTGCTATTTCTTGAAAGTAGTCAAAGGGTAATAAAGAGATACTTTTGAAGTCTGATGTGAACTTGAAAGAAGGGACAAACAGAAAAATACTAGGTTCTTTTCTTCTGGGGTGTGCTTTCACGAGTGTAATGCAGTTGAGGTTACATTAGCACTTGTACTATAAGCCCTTATTTAAAAGGACTTCCATTTTGTTTCAAAAGTTTATGTTCATAGCAGCTTAGTTTATGATAGCTAAATCTTGAAAACAACCCAAATGCCCGTCAACTAGAGACTGGATAAAGAAGATGTGTTTTTTAAAATAAAATGGAGCATTACTCTGTCATAAAGAATGATGTTTGAGTCATTTATACTCAAATGGATGTACCTTAAGGACACGCTCATAAGTGAAATAAGTAGGTCACGGATATGTAAATACCATATCTTTTCTCTGTTATGAGAATATGAAGATGTAAATGAGTTCTAGAATGTATGATATATTTTCTGAAATAGGAAATATTCCAAGGGAAAGGGGTAGGGGAAAGTAAGGAGGGGAAAGAAACATATGTTCTTTAAAAAAAAAAAGAAAAAAGGAAGCATAGGTATGTAGGGGGTGGGGGTGGTTGTAGTGTGGGTAGGGGAATGAAAAAATGAGAATTAACTCGTGTCATACAGTAGTACAAGTTTCCCAATATTGAGTGTGATCATTATGTGTATATAAAATGTACCAATAAAGAATTCAAGTAAAGAAGTTTATTTGGGAATAAAAGCAACTCATATTACCTATCAAAAAAAACTTGTTAATTTCTGCTTTCAAAAAAAATATGGGGCATTAAAATTAATATGACCTGATCAATTTAGGCCATAAAAGATCTCAAACTAATAACAAAATGAATGATGGATGACAGATACAATTTCCTGTTCTTATTTGACAGTATTGGCTGAGTATGATTTTTAAGGATTAGGATTGGACTGCAAAGAAAAAAAAAATCAAAAGATTTTGGGAAAAGACTCTAGATGTCTGCATCATGGTCACTGTCTACAGCCTTGCTTCTCCAACTAAAAAATAGATTAAAGGCTCAATGAGGTAATTTTCTGCAAAAAGTTGCCCGTGATGAATAGGAATGAAATCTGACCCCTGTCATCACACAGTCTTACAAGACCAGACCAGCAGCAGTGATTGATTCAATACACACATCTGCCAACCCTGAAAAAAGGTTAGACATGTATGTCAAAGAAAGTTTCTGGTTTTTACTTTTTTCCAAGGGCATTGACATTAGTGTGTATTTGCATATGGATATTCTGCTTCACACAATCAGCTGGTGTTGGCCTGCACCTTTCCAGAAATCTACCTAAACCATACCACAAACCTCTCCTGAGATTTAACATACTCCTTAGCAGGTATAGTAGTAGTGCTTGGGACACTGTGGGTTTACGACAAAACATTAATGGAATCATATTAATTGTGGAAAATTAAGTTGCATATTCTTTTATAAGGTTAAAAATTCATTAAGACTACTATAAAATTACATTTTGTATGCCTTTTCTATTTACACCCTTACCGAAGTAACAGGTTATCAAGGAAAAATAGTTTGTGTATTTCAAAGTAATACACAATAGGGCAGCTGCTTACACAGGAACTAACATTTCTTTACAAAACTGGCAGTGCAAATTCTTTTTTACGGAAAGTATTTCTAACATCTTCCATCTTCATTCCCACAATGGAACTCACAAACAATCTCTTATAATCATATTCAAGGATATGAAGCCATCGGATAAAGCATATTCAATGTAGCCTTGTAGTTTGCAGATAAAAACATTTATGGGGGAACTCTAGAGATGGCGGGGCATAAGAGATGCTTTTCCAGTGTCCTTTCCCTGATCTCAGAAAAAAAAAATACAACTCAGTCTCCCTTCTACATCAACTTTTTAATACAAAACCAAGACATACTAACAGCCTCACCTGTTTGACTGCATTATCATTTCCTAAACCACAGTCTGGGCCAGAGCAGACGTAAACATTGGGTGGTAAGTCATTGTAACAGCTCCTGCTGACTTCTGAAGAATCTCTCATGTTGAAGTAGAGAGCCCATAGAATTCTTGGCTTCTCAACATCTTCATTTTCTAAAGTGGAAATACACATTAAGCTCATCAATTACTACTGTGCAGCAAATTACTAACATATCCATGAGTACTCGATGTAGTAAATCAGAGCTGTGTATATAAACAATTGCTGAATGCACATACACAGCTCTATTTATATACATTTCAAGCAATGATGGCTTTCAACCTAAGACAAGCTAGATTTTAAAAATTATTCTGATTAGTAAGTTAATTTGATTTACCTCCAATTATGCTCCCTTCGATTTCTATTACATCTCATTAGCATCAAAGAGCTTACAATCATCACATTCATCCTTAAATTATATCTATGAAGAGATAACATAAATTGATTTTGTGCTTCAAATGGACAAATCAGCTTGATTACATAGTAAGTTAATAATTTGTCTACGAGATGTGCAAAGTAACAAAATTTAAAGAAACAGGAATTAGAAGTTATCTAGGGATGGGAGGAGCATGGGTGAGGGGGTCAAAAGGAAGGTGATGGGGGTGACTGTTGATGGATATGGGCTTTCTTGTGGAGGTGACTGAAATTTTAAAAAATTGACCGGGCTAATGTTTGGATAATTCTTTCAGTGTATTTTAAAAAACTGAATTTTACACTTTAAATGGGCAAATCATATGGAACAGAACCTGTCAACAAAGCCACTATTAAAATAACATATGAAAGATAAAAACTTTGACATCCTAACTTATACTCCAGTGTTTTGTCATGTTTGATAACAGAATTAATATCAACCAACAAATAACAAAAATGAGGTCAGGTGAGGGCGTGGCATTCTGAGAACATTATTTCATTTAACAGTGAGGAATGTGATCCTGTTAGGGATTGGCAGAGAAGCTGCACTTTATGCACAAAATGAGGAAGACTTAGTTCCAACATGTCTCTATTTTCTGATCCCCTGATCAGGGTCTGACATACAACAGATGCTCAGTAAATAATCTTTGAACTGATTTTAAACCTGTTTCAAGCATGTACTTATGCAAAAGTCTAAACATTTTTCTACATCTCTTTAAAACTATGTTTTACTTAATTTTCTTCAATTGAAGACAATATATTACTGTTTACATGTTTACTGACTAGTTTTTTCTAGTCTGAACAAAAGCACAAATTCTGTACAGTATTAATAGTGGAAGTTTCTGAAGATGAGCCAAGTCTACGAGGCACTTTGTGAATCATAAAGAAAATGGTAAAAGAATACTTATCTAGACAATTACTGTTCCTGTTAAATTGGCAATAAAAGTGGAAAAATTTGCAACTAATTGTAGTACTCAATTGATAAGCATGTGCTATTCCCCAATTAAGATTTCATTATATTACACAAAATGTCTTCACTGTAAGAATACTAATATTCTATTTTTCTAGTTTATCCTGAGTGATCTGAAATTGTTAATGCAACAAGATGGGGAAACTGTGCGGCAGTGACTTCTGAAGGTGCCCTTTCTAATGCTAAGATCTGAACCTACGGTATCACTGACTTCCTAAGGGCACACATTACACATCAGAACCATTTTATTCATAAAATAAAAAGAGAAACATAAGGAACTGATACTTCACAGCTAAAACTATACTAGTTCCAGTAAACCGATGAGTTTTTTTTATATGAAAAGGAACTTAACCATATCACCCACAATTTGTGGCACTGGCTTAGGGAGCCTTGCAGAGAACGTTAATTATTTACTGACTGTCCCACTTCTAACAATACACCAGTAGAGTTTATCTTGTATTTCATGAAAGTCCCACATCAGGGAATAGTTTTCATTCAATGAAAGTTGAGATGAATAAATAATCTAATAAATTATAGGAAATAAATTCCATGGAGGTAAAAGCTTTGAAAAGAAATCAGATGAAAGTTGAAAAGTTTGACACTGGCTGAAAATAAATGTTCTAGATATAAAATATCAAGCGTTGGCCTTAAAAGCACCTTCAAAGAGATATACAGTTGCTTTAGCTTTCTTTGAGGTCAGCTGGAAGAGACAGAGACAAGTGCAAAATATGTTGTTGTTGACTACACCACTGTCAAAATTGTTAAAGCTGGGCTGGAGATTTAGCTCAGTGGTTCTGGCGCCTGCCTCGCAAGCGCAGGGTCCTGAGTTTGATCCCTGGTAACCACATACATGGGCATGGTAACTTACGACCACCGGCAATCAGTACCACATACCCCAATACTGGGCATGGTGGCTCACGCCTGTCATCCCAGCACTCGGGAGGCAGAGACAGGAGGATTGCTGAGTTCGAGGCTTCCCTGGGCTACATAGTGAGCTCAGGGCCAGCCTGAACTACAATACAAGACCCTGTCTCAAGAAAAAAAAAAAAAAAAAAAAAGCTAAAGCTGGTGAGCTTTGGTTA
>PVIC010019736.1:0-30249 GCA_004025085.1 Thryonomys swinderianus | reverse complement strand
CCTTCTCCCCTCCCTTCTCCTCCCCTCCTCTCCCTTCCCCTCCCCTCCCCTCCTCTCGAGACAGGGTCTTGCTTTGTAGTTCAGGATTTTTCTGAGCTCACTATGTATCCCAGGCTATCCTCAAACTCATAGCAGTCTTCCTGCCTCAGCCTCCTGAGTGCTGGAATTGCAGGCATGAGCCACCATGCCCAGCTGAAGTTTAAGTTTTTAATAGAACCTAACAGAGCCCTCTATTTAATATTCAAGTTTAAAAAGATTCACCTTTTTCTTTTATGTTGGCATGTATGTTAGGCTACTTGAAGTTTCCTTAAAATACTTCTCTAGGTATAAGAAATGATATTTCTGTTAATTCCTGACCCAAGAGTATTTGTATAGAATGTTTGTGACATGCACTCTTAAGTAATCCAACACAATTAATAATGTCTAGTAATTCATGAATTATTTTTCAGAAGGACTATAAGGAGATGTTTAGTGCAGTTTAATATAGTGCTTTCCAGCCTTTTTACATCTTGGTACACAGGAAAATCTGATGGGATACTGAGGTAAACTTATGGAGTTTTTTGAGCCAGCAGTGGGCTGCTTTGAGTCCTTGAGAATCATTTATTTCAGGGCATTTACAAATCAGGCATATTAGCTGGGAAACTGATTTAATGCAATTGATAGATATTACTTGTTAAGTGGCTGTTCAGAATTATGAACTGTTACTGGACTTATGACTATTTTCTGTACGGTTTTGTACATCTTGTATATAGAGCCTCAAGGTCTTTTTTTATATAGTAAACCTTGTTATACACTACTGTAATGTTTGCTGATAGTACTGTATATTACAGTACTGTAGTTTTCTGTTCTTTTCTATATAACAGTACTGCATATAAGAGTTATGATAGCAAAGTCATCAAATTGGAATTTCCTTTGACCATTTCTTTTTTCTGAATATTTTAACGTACATACTATGTACAATTCCTTATGTAAGGACCAATTCATTTAATGACTTAGCTGCAGAATCCCAACTCAACTGTTAAATGAGGAGTGTTTATATTTAGTTTTTTTAATGTTAGGTTTGGGGTGATTTGCCTGTTTAGTTCTTGATCTTAGTTCTGGAATTAATAGCATACAGTAGTTACATACCAAGATATATCTGGTAGGTGCAATTGAAAATTGATGTATGTATTTTTAATTATATTTGAGTTTAGATCTTTTCATTTGTAAGCAAACAGAGACCAAATTCAAATTGGTTTAATTTAACAAAAGGAATGTATCAACTTACATAATTAAAAGCTCAGAGGTAACCATTCTTAGGTACAACTGGATTTAGGAACTACTGTGCCCTTTCCATGCTCCTTATTTAAGAGTTCCAGCCCTTACTCTAGGGGCCTATGCTTTTGTGTATATCAGGTGATATTTTTTTGATATTTGCCTTTTGTTGAATGATACGTTTAAGATCAAGGTTGCTGGACCAAAAATTTGACTTCTTAGAGTCATTGGAATAGAGTTAGTTTCCACTGATATAATTATGTTACATATGTTTACCCATGGGTTGATGCCATGTTAACAGTTGGCAGGCGTGTGCACAGACAAGTCCAGTAACGCTTTCCCCTGCTCTGCTTGTCTGCAGGCAGTGAAGTGAAATCTGCAAGAGTCCTGTTCGCTCAAGGCCTGCATACAGGAAAGAAGCAGGGGAAAAGCGTTACAAACAGCTTTTGTTCTACAGCATTAAAAAATATAACAGGTAGGTCAGATTTTTGGTCTGTCAGCCTTGACAATGCCCCTTCCAAATAAATTGAATCTTCTTTGAAGTAGAAGGTCATATCACTGAAATGCACTTAAAATATGACCGTAATAAAGGTTCTTTTAGGGTTTTATTCTTTGAAAGTAGTAATCATTATAACTCCCTCAACATTATTAGACAGTAGCTACAGAAAGAGCTTTTTTTACTAACAAGAATTTTTTCCCAGCCTGAGAATGGCAGAAGTGATAAGAATATATTAAAAATCATTTTTAGGTATTTTAAAACTTTTTAGAATTCAAGCTCAGTCATGTGGGTTGATTGAACTCAAAATATATTTTGTATGTTTTAGCTATACTCTGAAAAATATTTGTGACCTTAAAAATGTATAAAAATAAAATCTTCAGACTACTTTACTAAGTTACTCATGTAGCCATTTTGGTTTTTAGGTATATTGGAAAGTCTGATTCAGTTACAATCAGCGTATGGAATCACAAGAAAATCCATAAAAAACAAGGTGCTGGATTTCTTGGTTGTGTTCGTCTTCTTTCTAATGCCATCAACCGCCTTAAAGACACTGGTTGTGAGTAGATAAAGCTTTTTAAATTCAAAAAAATTTTAACATATTCTTATTTTATACTCATTGTGTTAATTGTTCTTATGATTTTTGTTATTATATTTATATTATAAGGATCCAGAAACTTCCGATATATGCCTGAAATATTGGTAAAACTCCTGATCTATATTTATTTATATGCTTTTTTTTGAAGACAGGGTTTCACTGTGCAATCTAGGCTGGCCTTGAACTCACTCTGTAGCCTAGGCCTCAAACTCAGTGAGAATCCTCCTGCCTCAGCCTCCAGAGTGCTGGGATTACAGGACTCTACCATGCCTGGAAATTTTGTACACTTTTAAAACGTGTAACGTTTTAAGTCCGGAAATTTTGTACACTTTTAAAAAGTGTAACATTTTAAGTAATGGACCCTAGAGCTGCTGATCAGAATTTATGCTTAGTTTTTAGTGAATTAATAATATTAAGAAGTGATTGAGGAACAGGGTTGTAGCTCAGTTGACGCTGTGCCTGCCTGGGTGCTGTGCCTACTGGGGTGGGGGTAAGATTTGGGGTGATTGATACTGAGAATGTTGAGAAGAAAGGTGACTAAGTAATTATGCCTTTTAAAATTTCTTAGGGGCAGGAGAGTTAGCTCAGTGGTTCTAGTGCCCTGTCTGCCAAGCACAAGGTCCCTAATTTGATCCAGGCAACCACGTACAATAAATAATACTGGGTGTGGTGACTCACACCCACCAGCAGTCAATATCACATACCACAACTGGGCATGGTGTCTCATGCCTGTTATCCCAGCATTTGGGAGACAGAGGCAGAAGGACTGCTGAGTTCAAGGCTTGCTTGGGCTACATAGTGAGCTCAGGGACAGCCTGAACTACAAAGACCCTGTCTCAAAGCAAAAAAAAAAATTCTTTAGTACTGTTCTCTGGTTTTGATGGATTTGCGAGATGATAGTGAATTTTTATTTAGATAATTGGAGTACCAGGTGGAAGTTAAAGGAAAATTATTGGTGGATAAGAATGATACAAAACTGCCAAGCATGCTGGTGCGTACTTGTAATACCAACATTTGAGGGGCTGAGGCAGGAGGATTGCAGTGAGTTCAAAAGCAGTATGAACTACCTAATGAGACCTTGTTTCCAAAAAAAGGAGTATAAAACTGCTATGAAAAAATTAAAAGTTAATTGTAGGCTAGTTGTATCAACTACTTAAATATAGCTCAGATTATCACTGATCTGGGATGTCACAAGATAGACTAAGATTAAGACATTCAAGTGATTTCTAAAGTGGATCAACAAATTAACTTAGTACTTATGTAATTCATGTATCCAAGTGACAAAGAGTTCTTTTGGGTTTCTTTCCCCTGAAATATACACAGACAGAAAAATTTTGTAACAGGATTTTGTTATTGTTGTTTCTACCAAATTTTTTTATTTTTTATTTTGAGACAGGGTCTTACTTTGTGGTTCAGGCTGGCCCTGAGCTCACTATGTAGCCCAGGCAAGCCTCGAACTCAGCAATCCGCCTGTCTCTGCCTCCCGAATGCTGGGATTACAGGCATGAGCCACCACACCCGGCTCTACAAAATTTTTTATATAAGAAACATTGTTACTCATTGTCATGAAATTTTAGCCCAAATGTCTTTGCTAATAATCAGAATTTCATATAATTTAGCAAAGAACTTAAAAAATAAATTTAGCATTCAATGCTAGATATATTGAAATAGTTCCTTTTAATGTGGTACAGTACCACAGATCAGATATAAATATTGACCTGTTACATAAAAGAGAGAGAACTTAACTACAAGTTCTGAATCAGACAAATTTAAAGCTTTCTGAGAAATTCTTATATTTCTATGTTAATAGAGTGATGACCAACAAGAGAGGTATATTGGGATTGGAAAAGGTCTGCATGTAAACCATATTGTTTTCTTACCCAATCTAGCAGGCAAATTTAAATTTATAGATCAAATGTCTGATACTACAGTGTTCTCATGCAAATAAATAGAGTTGGAGATGTAGCTCAGAATAGTTGGCTAGCATGCACAGACAAGGTCCTGAGTTCAATTTCAATCCCACCAAAAAAAAGTTTCCCCTAAATGATTAAAGGAAGAATGAAACCCAGATCTTAATGTTCTTTCTTAAGATTTATTGTGTGTCTATGTGATTTGGAATGGTTAGATAAAAGCAATAGGAATGAAACTAACATTTATTGAACAGTTACATGCCAAGCACTATGTTAAGAGTTTTATGTTACAGTTTTATCTGATTTAATCCTTGAAAAATGTAGGGTAGTTTCTGTAGTTACATATGACAGAACCATGGCTGAGGTATAAATTGTTTAAGACCAGCAATTATTAGGAGACAAAGAAAGACCTGTGCAGTGGTCTTAAATCTTTGGAGAAATAGTAACTGCCTGTTGGCAATATAACACATCAATGTTATGTCAGTGTTTGAAATCTGAATTTATCAAAACTTGTTGAGACAAACGCTAATTTATATGAGGTTAGAGAATTTGAAATATTTTAGTGATTCTTTATAGATTTGATACAGAATTATGGATTTGACATAAAGATACAGATTTTATAAATTTGATTCTAATATATAATGGGAATATACTTTTACTAATAGATGTTAGAATTTCTTACGTCAAGCTAATTTTTTGTTTTGTTGTTGATTTGAAATAGATCAGAGGTTGGATCTATGCAAACTTGGGCCAAATGACAATGATACAGTTAGAGGACAGATAGTAGGTAAGTGTGTAATTTAAAATTAAGTGAATTTTGGCCTCATTCAGAGTGACCTACAATTTAAGTACCTTTTAAATCAAAATATAACATCTGTAGCTGCATTATATTGACACACATTAAATATGAGTCAAGTAAGATGCTATAAACAGTGGATGTAGGATACAAGTTAAACTTAACTTTTAAAAACTTACTGTAAGGGCCAGAGATTTAGCTCAGTGGTTCCGGCGCCTGCCTCGCAAGTGCAAGGTCCTGAGTTCAATCCCCGGTAACCACATACCATGCTGGGCATGGTGACTCCCACCACCAACCAATACTGCATACCACAGTGGCGGGCGTGGTGGCTCATGCCTGTAATCCCAGCACTTGGGAGGCAGAGACAGGAAGATTGCTGAGTTCGAGTCTTGCCTGGGCTCCATAGTGAGCTCAGAGCCAGCCTGAACTACAAAGCAAGACCCTGTCTCAAAAAAAACCAAAAAAAACAAAAAAAACTTACTGTAAGAAAAGAAGTTTCAAGTAACTATTGATTTTCCAGGAAGGAATCCTTTCAAAGTATTCAAGTACAGTATGGTACTAAGATTTTGTAGATAGTATTAAAGTTATCCTGAAGATAATCCTCAAACTAGTTTTTGGGTAAGAATATTCTGGTGAACTTTTTGTTTAATATTTAGAGTTTAGCCGGGCGTGGTGTGGCTCACGCCTGTAATCCCAGCACTCAGGAGGCAGAGACAGGAGGATTGCTGAGTTCATGGCTTGCCTGGGCTCCATAGTGAGCTCAGGGCCAGCCTGAACTACAAAGCAAGACCCTGTCTCAAAAAAAAAAAAAAAAATATTTAGAGCTTAATTGAAAAAAGAAGGAGCAGTGGTAGTATAGGACTTAGGTAGAGAAAGGAAAGAATTATTAGCTTACTTTCATCCACTAAGTGGAAATTAGAATCTTACCTCCTTATTACAGAGCAGAATTTAGATTAATTTCATTATGAATCTTTCAAAAAAGTTTTAGAATCTCTTAAAGAAGTTTTAGTTCCCATAGGTACTTGTAAAACTGTGTTTTACAAGGCAATGACTTGGATTCAAAGTTGGGTAACTGGCAGAATAGCCACTTAACAAAGCCCTATTCTCGTCATTCCAGGAAGCATCTGCAGTACAGAATTACTGGTTAATTCCTGTCATTCTTAGATTAAGCAGAGAGTGTAAAACATTCTAAAATACATCCTAACATGCAGGATAATTGTTTCTGTTGTTTTGATTTGGTATGTTATATAATGCTTACCTACTAATATCTAGAATTAAGAAAATATTTCTATTAGGTATAAATTTTTATTTATAAAATAACAGACTTTATTTGACATTAGAAGTATATTTATTAGCATATGCGACATAAAATACAGATGTTTTACCTTTAGTTATGTGAATGTATATTTAATTTAAAGTTATTTTGTAAATATGGAACTCATAATAGGATCATTAATAAAGAAAGGGAAGCTAAACTTAGCTCCTGTAGGATTGGGCTTGTGTAAATAATTGTAGGTAGACAGACAAAATGTCTTTTTGGGAAATGGAAGGAAACATTAACACTAATAAATGGCCACTTTCTATTATTTCTATATACATATAAATATTTCTATTATTTTAATTATAGTGAACATACAATTTTTATTTTGCTGAGCCAAATTAGAGTTTAGTTACATGGTACCTGCCTGGCAAGGGTGAGGTCCTGGGTTTGATTCCTGGTTCCAAAAATCTTTTTAAAAAAATATTTGCTTTGGGGCTGGAGATTTAGCTCAGTGGTTCTGGTGCCTCCCTAGCGAGCACAAGGTCCCTAGTTTGATCTCTGATCTCCGGTAACCACATACAATACCGGATGTGGTGACTCATGCCCACCAGCAATTAGTACCACATACCACAGTGCTGGGCATGGTAGCTCACACCTGTAATCCTAGCATTTGGGAGGCAGAGGCAGGAGGTTTGCTGAGTTTGAGGTTTGCCTGGGCTACATAGTGAGCTCAGGGCCAGCCTGAGCTGTTAGACCCTGTCTCAAAAAAAAAAAAAAAATTTGCTTTTTTTCATTCATCATACTGATTTGGTAATTATTGAAGAATTATATAACAATCATTGAACTTTTAGTTTTGTTGTAATAACATTGATACAAACATTTCTCTGCGATTTGCTTTATCTTTTTAAAGAATTGTTAACTTAAAAATATTTTTCCAAATTGCGATGATTCATTCAAGAAATACAAATCCTTCCCCTATATTTAAAATGAATTATTGAGTTCTTCCTGCCTTTGTGAAGTTTTTCTTATATTGTTTGTTTTTATAAAGACTAGTTGTAGAGAACCTAGAATAAATCATCATAGTTATCTCCATGTATACCTTCTCAATGTGTTTTTAAAAAAATTATACTATTCAAAATATTAATAGTCTTTTAATCTGTCATGTCTCTTGTGCATGGATATATTTTTATAGCATTTTAAATGTTGTAGTATATGATAATCATACAATTTAGCCATTCCTTTGTTGTTGGATATTTAGTTTCTAATGTTTAAATATTGTGAACAGTGACTCTGGTAAACATATTTCTACAGTTTATTCTATATACTAGAATTAGATCATTTAAAAACTCCTAAATGCTTAGATGTTTTGTAATACAACATTCTGGAGATATAAACTGAAACCCATGAAATTCTTTAGCTTTGAACCTTATACTACTCTAAATAAAGCTAATTTGAAAATACAGTGTTTCACTACAATTCTCAATAAACATTTTACTTCTCTTTTTATATGAAAACTTATTTTTTGAGTAACTTTCCTAAAATATGTTGTTTACATTCACTGAGGTTTTAGTTCTCTCTCATAAATGAAACTTAATGTATAAGAAATCTGTGAACTTTGTAATTTTTCAGATTTTTACACAACAGTATTTTGAGACCCTTATTTTTTGATGAAACGTTCGCAGATGTCATACTTTTACAGCATACTTTTTATATGGTAATTTTAAGAAGTTAGGATAGTAATGGCAATGCCTATAATTCATGCATTCTGGATTTCAACCTCGAGCCCAGTCTTGGAATTTAGTGAGACCCTGTCTCAACATAAAAAATAAAAACGTAAAAAGGCTGGGAATGTAGCTCAGTGCAAAGGGTTTTTATTCGATTTCCAGTGCTGTGAGAAAAAAAATACTAAATTTTGGCATTTAGCTATAAAATGTCTTCTGTTTTGGGGAGAGTTGCCAAGAATAGAATTAAGAACTACCAGAGCAGCAAGGAAGGATTTGAAAGATATCATTTAACCTGGCTTTGGCATTGTTTGGTTGAGGCTGTGAGCCTTAAGTATATTAAGTGTTTTGTTTAGTATTACAATGCTAATCTACTTACTAGAGTCATCTCTACAGAGTTTGTATCTCCTGTCACCAAATTCATAATAGTAGTCTCGTACTACTCTTACAACTCATGGAATCTAAAGATTACCCTATTGCCAGTGCTTGTTTTTTGTTTTTCCAGTATCTGGAATTGAACTTGGGACTTTGTACTTGCCAGGCACATGTTGTGCCACTGAGCTAAATCCCTGGCCCTCAATGTATTTTTTTAGTATATGTGCTGCCGAAGCGAGCACTCAATGTATTTTTTTTAAAGATAATGAGATTATCAAGAATTAAAACTCCAAGCTCACTTCAGTAGCACATATGCTAAAAATGGAATGATACAGGGCTGGAGGGTTAGCTCAGTGCCTTGCAAGCGCAAGGTCCTGAGTTTGATCCCCGGTAACCACATACAATGCTGGGCGTGGAGACTCATGCCCACTGACAATCAATACCACATACCACAGTGCCAGGTGTGGTGGCTCACGCCTGCAATCCCAGCACTTGGGAGGCAGAGACAGGAGGATTGCTGAGTTTGAGGTTTGCCTGGGCTACATAGTGAGCTCAGAGCCAGCCTGAACTACAAAGCGAGACCCTGTCTCAAAAAAAAAAAAAAAAAAAAAAGGAATGATACAGAAAAGATTAACCTGACCCTTGTGCAAGATGACATACAAATTTATGAAGTATTCCATATGTTTTTGTTGTTTGTAGGAAAATGGGTGAACATTGAGACCATGTCATGTTTTTTTTTTTTTTATGCCAAAGATCATTGAACTCAGAGCCTTGCACTTGTGAGGCGGGAGCCGGAACCACTGAGCTAGATCCCTGGCTCTGAGACCATATAATGTTAAGGGAAATAAATCAGACATACAAGTTTAAGTATCACATAGTTTCTATTATAAGAGAAACCCAAATATAAATTAAAAGATAGATAATAGGAATAGGGAGATAGATCTTAGGCAGAGTGGAGGGGGATGAAGACATGGGGGGAGAGAAAGAAGAAAAAGAATTAAGATGTGTTATATACATGTACCAACACCTTATCAAGAATGTAGTCATTATGTACTGTAAACATGTAGTAATGAAAACAAAGGAAAAGAAAAGTAAATGTAAACTCTTTAAACTCCTCTGTAGATGAATATACTTTTTTTTGTTGTTGTTACCAGGTATCAAATTCAGGACATTGCTCTTGGAAGGCAGGTGTGGCACCACTGAGCTAAATCCCAGCCCTGTACTCTTAATATGTTAGTGTTGCTTCTTGAGCATAGTAACAACCTTGCATTGTCCCATTACAAGGGTGAAAGAGAAAGTAGACCTCATTCTGTGAACATGATAAACTGGAGAAAATTTAAGATTCTGGTATAATTCCTAAAGAAGAAGAATCTGTGGGAGGGCCAGAGATAGCTCCGTGGCACCACACCTGCTTTGTAAGTTCAAGGTCCTGAGATTGATCCCCAGTACCAAAAATCATCATCATCATCATTGTCATCATCATCATCATCATCATCATTGGAAAAAAGACCTGTAGATTTTATTAAGAACCAGAGATTCATTTTTGACTGTTAAAAATAAGCCAGATGTCTAAACATAGATATTTTAGATTGTAATAGTTCTTTCTAGTTCTATGAATCTTAGTATTGTTCCTGTTGTTTAATAGTAAGTCTTCAGTCCAGAGACCGAATAGGCACAGGAGGACAAGTTGTGGACTGCAGTCGTTTGTTTGATAATGATTTACCAGACGGGTAAGCTAACAGCACTTAAAATGGTTAGAGAAATGTATAGATAATATTTTAATAATAATTAAATTGGTATTTATTATGTGTTAGACATTTGCTAAAATCAATTCTAGAATGTAGGCTTTCTACTTGTAAAGTTAAAAGGATTTTAATATTATACCTTTAAAGATAAGTCATGAATTATGTATGTTAAATTTGAATTTTTAAGAGCTTTGACCACAAAAAATTTTGACAAGGGAGCAAATGAAATCTCTGGCTAAATGTAACTTTTCCCTGAATACTGTCTATTTAAAAGAAAAACTTTTTTGCTTGGTTAAATTATTCAGAACGGGACATGTAAGCAGTGAATTTGAAACATTCTGTTTAGAGAGATGGGAAACAGAATTTGGATAATAATAATTATAATAATATTTATTGAGCATATATATGTGAGATTTTATACATTATGCCATTTAAATTATAATTCTCATACCATTTTGGAAGGTATTATATAGTATATGACTCAGACTTTGACCAGCTGGGTTCCAATTTTAATTCTTCTTTTAATGACTTTATGACAGTAATTTATTTAAAAGAATGACTGATGAAAGTCCATACCCATAAATTGTTGATTAAATCATTTACATAAATCACTGTATCTTTCATATAATATTTAAAAATTACTATCATTTTTGTTATTACTGTAGTTATTGTCATCTACTTACAGATTAAAAAACTGGGAGCCAGAATAATTTCCCATAGTAAGTGGTATAGCTTGAACACAACCTTAATTGATGATTCCCCAGCACTTTATCACTAGTCTGTTTGGTATTAATTCTGATACTTTTCTATTTTTTTAACTTTCAAAGTATTTTTAATTAACTTCAATGAGGTATAATTTACACATAGTACATAAGATCCATTTAAAGTGAATAATTGGTTTTGACTCAAATTATTTTGACATGAAGTTTTACATGAAGCTGTGGTATTTGCTCATTTTGTTTCAATTTTTAAAAATGAACAATTCTGTTTATAGATCATTTTAGTTTGATGTGTCTATCAATACTTTGTTGAATGTGAGGTGTAGATTATGGTAGTTTTGAAGAGGGTATTATGGTAAAATAATATTGGGAAAATATAACTGTAAGGATTGTTATTCTGTATTTGTCTTTCATTACTTTTTTTATTTTTTGGAACTAGGGATTGAACTCAGAACCTTGTGCTTATGAGGCAGATGTGGTGCCACTGAGCTAAATCCCCAGCTCCATTATTATTTTTGACTATAATTGTAATCTCAGGCATAGAAGGGAACTCACATCTGTTTTTTGTGTGTGTGTGTTTCAGTGTCCTTAAAGCTCTGCTGGTATATTGGTGGAGATAGTAACATTACTGATATCTGATTACTTGCCTATTTCTAATTATTTCTCATAATAAAGAGTTGAGGGAAAAGTGGCATTCTTGATTTTTAAAAAATTGAGTAGTTTATTGGCCAGCTTTCCCATTGTTGGGACATAATACTTGATGCTTATAACTTAAGGAAGGAGAGGGTTATTGTGGCTTCTAGTTTCAATGGTTTCAGTCCATGGCCAGCCAGCTCCAAGACAGAAACATCATGGTGGGAAGGTGTGATGGAAGAGTGCCACTCAACTCTTGGTGGCTGGGAAGCAGAACACATTGGAAAGAGCTGGAGAGAAAAGAGCCTGGGATCAGATCTAGTGGCCACGGCTATACCTCCATCACCTGCTTTCTTTAAGTAGGCTCTGCCTTTTAGTAATGTGTTCAGTTAGGAACTCATGAGTAATCTGACTTCATGACCCAGTTACCTCTCTAGGATTATCTAATGAAATCAAGGAGACAGTTCCAATTAACAAGCACTGGTAGGCAAAATGCTTTTGAAAACTTTTCTAGTGAAATTTAATTATTAAAAAATCACAGATGGTTTTTATTCTTAGACCACCTGGATTTCAGTTCTTAGTCTTCTGCATACTAGCTTTAAGACCTAATTAATTTTGAGTAAATATATTCTTAATAGAACCATTTTCAGAAAATTATGGAGAAATTAGTACAATTTCAGTGATGTTGACATTATCAAAAACCTCTTGGAGTTTGGTTGATGGAAATAGTTGTCACATCTTAGTGTAGGTATTTCAGAAACTCAGAGTTCAATGAAATATGTAGTTCTAAAATAGAGTTGGGGGCCAGAGGAGATTTAGCTCAGTGGTTCCAGCACCTACCTCCCAAGCTCAAGGTCCTGAGTTCGATCCCCGGTAACCACATACAATTCTGGGCGTGGTGACTCATCCCCACCAGCAATCAATACCACATACCACAGTGCCGGGCGTGGTGGCTCATGCTTGTAATCCCAGCACTCTCGGGAGGTAGAGACAAGAGGATTGAGGCTTGCCTGGGCTACATAGTGATCTCAGGGCCAGCCTAAACTACAAAGCGAGACCCTGTCTCAAAAAAAAAAAAAAAATAGAGTTGGGCATGGTTGCTCATGCCTGTAATCCCAGTGCTTGGGAGACTGATGCAGGAGGCTGTGAGTTTGAGGCAAGCCTGGACTATATACTGAGTTCAAGTCCGCCCTTAACTGCATAGAAAAACCCTTCTTAAAAAAAAATTGAAAAAAAGCCCTATTTGGCCCTCTTGATTTGAGTAGCAGATACCTTCCTGGTTTAGTGATCGCATTGCCCATCTTCCTGTTAATACCCATTAAAACCTTATCTCTCACTGTTTTTATTTAAGCTGGGAAGAACGGAGAACTGCCTCTGGAAGAATCCAGTATCTAAACCACATAACAAGAACTACACAATGGGAACGACCAACAAGGTAAGAACATACAGTATTTCCATGGTCTGTGCTAGTCACCATTTTTTTTTTTTTAGGTATCAGGCATCAAACTTGGGCCCTTGTATGTCCAAGGTTGGCACAGTACCACTTGAGCTAAATCCCCAGCCTTCTTTTTTAGTTTTTTGAGACAGAGTCTCGCTTTGTTGTTCAGGCTGGCCTTGAGCTCCTTATGTAACCCAGGCTACCCTGGAACTCACCTGCCTGTGCCTCCTGGCTGCTGGGATTATAGGTGTGTACTACCACACCTGGCATAGTTACTTTCTTGAAATTTCCATTTATCTCTCAGTTTTTCCAGAATTTTTTCCCTTGACTTATTACTACTGTGGATTATTAGGTGCTATTCTTATTTTTATTATTTTTTTTAAAAATTTATTTGTTGAGACAGGATCTCACTATGTAGTTCAGGTTGAAATCACTGTGTAGCACAGGCTAGCCTCAAACTCACAGCGATGCTCCTACTTTAGCCTTTTGAGTGCTGGATTACAGGTGTGTACCACTGTGCTTTACTAGGTGCTATTATTATTTTTAAAAGTTATTGAAAACAAAGATTATTTGATAGGTTGCCTGTTGCATGTCTAGTATAAAGTGCAAAGTATTTTATTGAAGTTGAATAACTTATTTTTGTTATATCTGAATCTAAATGAATATACACTTGTGTTAGTGTTTAAATGGAGCCCAATTCCTTCTATCTCACTTATTGATAAAATTAACTTTAATTTCCACATGTATAAAACGTTGATTGTTATATTTAAAAGTGAATTCTCAATTATCTTTTTTTTTTTTTTTTTTTGGAGACCGGGTCTTACTTTGTAGTTCAGGCTGGCTCTGAGCTCACTATGTAGCCCAGGCAAGCCTTGAACTCAGCAATCCTCCTGCCTCTGCCTCCCGAGTGCTGGGATGACAGGCGTGAGACACCACGCCCGGCACTGTGGTATGCGGTATTGATTGCTGGTGGGCGTGAGTCTCCATGCCCAGCATTGTATGAGGTTACCGGGGATCAAACTCAGGACCTTCTGCTTGCGAGGCAGTCACTGGAACCACTGAGCTAACCCTCCGGCCCTATCTTTTTTTTTTGATTATCTTTTTCTTTTGGAAGACCTACAGTAGACTGGAAATTTCTTTCATGAGACAAGCTAGTATCTAAATGTTAATGAGCTATTTGTATATGTATGTCAAGCACTAAGTTATAGAAATATTTATAGTAGGATATAATCTAGGGAGACTCTTCTTTTAGTACATGTTCTGGTGGCAGAAAGATGGAGGAAAAACAAGGAATTAAAGAGGAAAAATGGCAGAAATAAATTCTGTGTTGAGGAACAGAGTCAATGAGTAGATGTTCCTTGACTTAATGATGGGGAATGTACCATTGTAATAAATAAGTCTAATAAACCATTGTAAATTTAAAATAGTGTAAGTCAACAATTCATTTAATATGCTTTGTATACAAAACATAACTTAGCAACATGCTACCATTCTTTGCCTTCATGACCACATAACTGACTGGGAGGTCGACTTGTCATTGCTCAGCATTTTTTTTTTTTTTTGAGACAGGGTCTCACTTTGTAGTTCAGGCTGGCCCTGAGCTCATTATGTAGCCCAGGCAAACCTGGAACTCAGCAATCCTCCTGCCTCTGCCTCTCCAGTGCTGGGATTACAGGCGTGAGCCACCACACCCGGCACTGTGGTATGTGGTATTGATTGCTGGTGGGCGTGAGTCACCACACCCAGCATTGTATGTGGTTATGGGGATCGAACTCAGGACCTTGTGCTTGTGAGGCAGGCGCTGGAACCACTGAGCTAAATCTCTGGCCCCATTGCTCAGCATTTTGAGAATATCTATGTGTATCACTTGCTAGTGAAATAATATAAATTTGAAATATGGTTTCTATTGAATGCTGATGGCTTTTGTATTACTGTTAAGTCCAAAAAATTATTTCTATCTGTGTATTTATTTATTTGTGGTACTGGGGATTGAATCCAGGACCTTCACTCTAGGCTTTTCTTCCCAGTTAATCTCACTCTTTAACTTTTATTTTGAGACAAGATTTGGCTATGTTCCCAAATTGCTTAGGCTGGGCTCAAATTTGGGACTTATCTGTCTCAGTCTCTGAGGGTCAAAAAATCTTTTGTTTTTTTTTTTTTAAATTGAATTCTTTATTGGTACATTTTATAGACAGCTCACAATCACACACAACATTGGGGAATTTGTACCAGCGTATGACACAAGTTAATTCTCATTTTTAGGATGAAAAATTCTTAACTCTTCAACCCTTATGATGTGGGGAACATTTGCTATATCAGATGACTGGGAGAGTTTTTTTTTTTTTTTTTTCCCCCTTTTGAGACAGGTCTGGCTTTGTAGTTCAGGCTGGCTCTGAGCTCACTGTGTAGTCCAGGCAAGCCTTGAACTCAGCAATCCTCCTGTCTCTGCCTCCCAAGTGCTGGGATTACAAGTGTGAGCCACCACGCCCAGCGACTGGGAGAGTTTTTAAGATTGAAATGGCTTCTTAGGAGGCCTTAAGTGTAAACTATCATTTTAATAACAAAA
Source organism: Thryonomys swinderianus (assembly GCA_004025085.1). NCBI lineage: Eukaryota > Metazoa > Chordata > Mammalia > Rodentia > Thryonomyidae > Thryonomys > Thryonomys swinderianus. The sequence continues at coordinate 14,737 of PVIC010019736.1, read as the reverse complement.
AAGACCTAGGACTAGAGAAAATAAAAGAGCATGCTGTGGAATGAAGAGGTACTATTCTCAAGGAATAAAGGTAAACTGCCTTTGGGAAGTTCAAGAAACAGGAAGAACATTTGTGTGGCAGAAGCCAAATCATATGAAATCAGATCCAAGAGGTAGACTATATTAATTTTGAGTTGTGCTTTGTAAACAAGTAGTCAAATTAAAATATGTTGAATTTTAGCTGGGCGTGGTGGCTCACGCCTGTCATCCCAGCACTCGGGAGGCAGAGACAGGAGGATTGCTGAGTTCGAGGCTTGCCTGGACTACATAGTGAGCTCAGGGCCAGCCTGAACTACAAAGCAAGACCCTGTCTCAAAAAAAAAAGTGTGTGTGTGTGTGTGTGTGTGTGTGTGTGTGTGTGTGTGTGTGTGTGTATATATATATATACACACACACACATATATTGAATTTTATAAAAAATATAATTAAAATCAAGTGGCTCACACCTGTACTCTCAGCTATTTGGAAGGCTGAGGCAGGAGAATCCTTAAGTTCAGGTTCACTCTGGATAATATGAGTCAGATCTTGTCTCAGAATAAACTAAAGAAGGCTAAGTGATATGTAGCTTCATGTTAGAACATTTACTTACCATGCATGAGGCTCTGGGTTCAATTTCCAGTACGACCTAAAACAAAACAGCAAACTCCTTTGTCTATATCTATATGTAAAATCAAAGAAAACCATTTAAATACTTAAGTGATGTACTTACCTCATGAGTTTCTTTGGTGACTAGAAACTTTAGGCTTGCTTTTACTAGAGTTCTTGAAATCATTTTTATTAACCAGTCCATTCTCTTATATGATAAGCAATTATTACTGTAGTATATATTATCTAGTGAACTCTATTTTGATATCTAAATTGATAACATTTTTCCTTATTGCTTTTCAATAGACCGGCGTCTGAATATTCTAGTCCTGGCAGACCTCTTAGCTGCTTTGTTGATGAGAATACTCCAATTAGTGGAACAAATGGTGCAACATGTGGACAGTCTTCAGATCCCAGGCTGGCAGAGAGGAGAGTCAGGTCACAGCGACATAGAAATTACATGAGCAGGACACATTTACATACTCCTCCAGACCTACCAGAAGGCTATGGTATGATAACTAGGGAAAATAGAGCTGCTAAGAAAGAACATCAATTTTTAAAAAGTTTTTAATTTAAGTTTAAAGATTTTGTCTGAAAAATAAGAGTAAATATAAAGCCTCTTGGTAGGGTTTGTATCTAGATGTCCCCCTCATGCACTCACTGTCGGGGCTTTTTGGAACTGATTGGATGTAGGATGTGTGATACAAGGATTATGAATATGAGATATAAGTTAGTCCACTGATTGGTTTAGCTTTGTTCTGGGTGTGGATAATGAGAAGGCCTATTCTGGTGTGCGTGGCATCACCCAAAAGGCTTACCAGCCTAGTTGAGATGAAAGGGCAAGAGAAGTTTGCTGCTGTTTTGCTGCTCACATCTCCTACTTCCTGCCTGCTGTGCCATGAACTCTCTCCTCTGGCATGCCCATCTGCCATTCCACCTTGCCTTGGAGCCAGCTGACTGTGAACTGAAACCTCTACAGACTGTGAGCGGAAATAAACCTTTTCTCCTTTAACTTTTAGATGTGGGGTATTTTGTCTCAGCAACATAAAAGTAACTAAGATACCTCCCAATTTGGAAAAGTCTTTGAGGTGGTAGAAGACTGTATAACCAACAGCCCACCCTTGGGTTAGTCATGAACTTCAGCTTTTCTTCTGTTTTAAATTAAATATGATGAGCCTGTAATCCCAGCAATTGGGAGGCTGAGGCAGGAGAATCACTGTGAGTTTGAGGCCAGCCTGGACTACATATGAGTCCAAGGCCAGCCTGAGCTGCATAGTGAGACCCTTTCTCCAAAAAGAAAGAAATATGATGAATACTTTATTACAAAGGTATTGTATAAAGCATATGAAATGAAGTGAGACTATATTGCAAATAGGCATGTCATAAAAAATAATGTAATACTATTACAGATAAATGTAATCTGCAGTCAGATCTACAGTGTTTTTCAAAACAAACATTTAGAAATAATTTCAAAAATCATTTTGTTATTGGATTATTTTTAATGTCTATAATTTTGGATTATCTGAGTGACTGGACTGTTATAAATAATCACTTCTTTGTATAATATGATTGTAATCTTAAATTATTTTCTAGAAATGTAGAATTTCATGTGGAAGATGGTATGAGTCTTCTACTTGAATCATTTATTTTCTAAACTAATCACAACTTGTGAATGCTCACATATTATAAATTTGACTACTTCTTGTTTCCTAAAGTTACGAAGTTACTTACATCCTTGACATCTTCTTGCACTTACTGCAGATTTCTATCTTTGGCTAATGATGACACCTAATGACCAACATTAGGATTTGCCTGATTTAAGTCAACCATATTTTTATTCTAGAATATTTTAAAAAACTAATTATTGCAAGTAAGTTATTCTAACTTTATTTAAGTACATATTGTAGCTCTTTGATCTGAAGGTAGTTTGCTTGCCAATTAGAATATAAGACAGACAAATCTTGATTCCTATCCTGGCTTTGCCATGTTACACTGAGCATATTATTTAGCCTAATTTTTTTTAAGGCATTTTGTTTTGGGTTGGTTTTTGTTTGTTTTTAGCAGTGCTCCCAGAGCCTTACACATGATAGGCAAGTGAAGTGCTCTACCATTGAGGTACGTCCTCCACCCTTACTGTCTATAAAATGAGAGACATAATCCCACTTGTGTAGTTTGATTTGTAAGAAGCGATACAAATTTCATAAGAAGTACTTGGCATTGTCTGGCATAGAAAACACTTAGTAAACTTTAGCTGTTTAATTATCCATGTTCAGAGCTTAAAGTATTTCTGCCATTTCTTTTTGATATTATAAAGCAAACTGTAGGAATGGTTATACTTTTTTTTTTTTTTTTTTTTTTTGAGACAGGGTCTCGCTTTGTAGTTCAGGCTGGCCCTGAGCTCACTATGGAGCCCAGGCAAGCCTCGAACTCAGCAATCCTCCTGCCTCTGCCTCCCTAGTGCTGGGATTACAGGCGTGAGCCACCACGCCCAGCAGGTTATACTTTTATAGTATTTATGCAGTTTGCATTTTTTTTTTTGCTTTGGAGACAGGGTCTCGCTTTGTAGTTCAGGCTGGCCCTGAGCTCACTATGGAGCCCAGGCAAGCCACCGCGAACTCAGCAATCCTCCTGTCGAGTGCTGGGATGACAGGCGTGAGCCACCACGTCCGGCATTGTGGTATGCGGTGTTGATTGTTGGTGGGCGTGCCTCCACGCCCAGCATTCTATGTGGTTACTGGGGATCGAACTCAGGACCTTGCGCTTGCGAGGCAGGCACCGGAACCACTGAGCTAACGCTCCAGCCCGCAGTTTGCATTTTTAATACAACTGCCAAAAACCATCCTAATTTTATTTTATTTTATTTTTTTTGAGACAGGGACTCACTTTTGTAGTTCAGGCTGGCCCTGAGCTCACTATGGAGCCCAGGCAAGCCTCGAACTCAGCAATCCTCCTGCCTCTGCCTCCCAAGTGCTGGGATTACAGGCGTGAGCCACCATGCTCGGCACTGTGGTATGTGGTATTGATTGCTGGTGGGTGTGAGTCACCACACCCAGCATTGTATGTGGTTACTGGGGATCGAACCCAGGACCCTGTGCTTGTGATGCAGGTGCTGGAACCACTGAGCTAACCCTCCGGCCCTGTCACTAATTTTTGAGTGTTTATTAGAACAGGTGTTGAACTTAATCTGCAATCCCTGTGAGCTGATGACTTTAACAGCAAAACATTTATCAGTGCATTTTAGGCATATGTAATGGTAACACTCATCATAGGGAATTTGCACCTGTTCATGATATAGCCTACCTCTTTTTTCCCATTACCTCTGTCCACTTAGGCTCCTTATCTTCGCTATGTACATTCGCATTTAAAATTTTCTACATCTAAAACATAGGTATGAAGTGGACAAGGCTGAAATTTTTACAACTCTCATCTGTAACTGGTTTTAAACATTTATAATTTTTTTTTTTTTTGAGACAGGGTCTCGCTTTTGTAGTTCAGGTTGGCCCTGAGCTCACTATGTAGCCCAGGCAAGCCTCAAACTCAGCAATCCTCCTGTCTCTGCCTCCCGAGTGCTGGGATGACAGACACGAGCCACCACACCTGGCACTGTGGTATGTGGTGCTGATTGCTGGTTGATTGTTGGTGGGTGTGAGTCACCACGCCCAGCATTGTATGTGGTTACTGGGATCAAACTCAGGACCCTGCACTTGTGAGGCAGGTGCTGGAACCACTGAGCTAAATCTCCGGCCCAAAACATTTATATATATATATATTTTTTTGAGACAGGGTCTCGCTTTGTAGTTCAGGCTGGCTTTGAGCTCACTATGTAGCCCAGACAAGCCTCGAACTCAGCAATCCTCCTGTCTCTGCCTCCCGAGTGCTGGGATTACAGTCGTGAGCCACCACGTCCGGCACATTTATAACTTTTAAATAAACATAATTTTTAAAGGTTTGAAGTTAATATTATTGACTTTATTAGGCAGCCTATAAACAAATTAAGCTTATACTAAAATACTAGTCTTAGGTATTAAAATTTCTTACTAGATTTTTGTTTGAAAACTGGTTCTGTTGCTTAAGAAAACAAACTAAAAAACACTATTGAATATACTTACGAACTCTCTTCACCCTGGCTTTCTTACTCTCTTCCAAAGGGCTTTGTATTCACTTCATCTTTTACTTTTTTTCAACAATGTGCACCCCTAATCTTTAGCCCTTTTCTTTCCAATTAGGTTATTTTTCTGTCTTTACTTGTTTACTATATTTATGTATATAATATGTTCCTTTATCCTATCTTTTTTTTTGTAGCTATTTAAGCTCAAAAGTAGCCTTAAAAGAATGTCAAAGAGGCCAGGTGTGGCTCATGCCTATAATCCCAGCACTCAGGAGGCAGAGGCAAGATGATTGCTGAGTTCTAGGCTAGCCTGGGCTACATTGTGAGCTCAGGGCCAGCCTGAACTATAAAGTGAGACCCTGTCTCAAAAGAAAAAAAAGAATGTGAAAGAAGAAAGAAGTATTATCAGCCTATCAACCCTTTTGAAGTTTCTGAAAGCCTCCTCTGAGCCTCCTCAAAGTTGGCTAGCTTTTTTTTTTTTTTTATTTTTTTTTTTTTAGACAGGGTCTCGCTTTGTAGTTTGAGCTGGCTCTGAGCTCACTATGCAGCCCAGGCAAGCTTCGAACTCAGCAATCCTCCTGTCTCTGCCTCCCGAGTGCTGGCATTACAGGCATGAGCCACCACGCCCGGCATTGTGGTATGTGGTATTGATTGCTGGTGGGCGTGAGTCTCCATGCCCAGCATTGTATGTGGTTTCCGGGGATCAAACTCAGTACCTTGTGCTTGCGAGGCAGGCGACAGAACCACTGAGCTAATCCTATGACCCATGGCTAGCTTCTTTTGAGCCATCCTTTGGTCCCTTCAGACTCTGTGTTGAAGAATAAAAAATCATTTCTTTTGTCTTTTTAATTATTGGTATTTTAATAATTTTGTTTTCTGTTTTTCTTTTGCAACATATTTAGTGTTTGGGTACAGGATTAGTTTAGCTTTTACATAGCATGTCCATAATCCTCATCCCCATTTATGAAATTGTTTCCAAGAAACAGAACAAATATTCTGTGAAGTCATTTTTCGTAATGTATTGTTTATTTGGAGGTTTTTCCTGTTAGTATATTATCCTGGATATGTAGCTTTATTTGATTTAGACATGCTAAATTTGACTTTAATACTAATATTCTCTATTTTACAGAACAGAGGACAACACAACAAGGTCAAGTGTATTTCTTACATACTCAGACAGGTGTGAGCACATGGCATGATCCACGAGTGCCTAGGTAAGAATGTAGTTTTAAATACTCTTCATACCATGAATATCCATTTTACCTGAAATTTACTTTTTTATGAACACTTTTTGCTTTAATGTAATCTTCAGTTTTAGAAATTTATGAAAAATATTACTTAAAAAATTGTACAGTATATACCAGTGAGCTTTTCAAGCCTTCAGTGTTATAAACAGCCTGGTATACAGCAGGTGAGCTGTAGGTTTACTACCACTGGTCTGTACTAGTGTACCTCAGACTAATTGAGCTTGCAAAAACAGACATAAAATATTAAGGCATATATCTAACCTGTAAAGCTTATATTCTTGTTATATCATTTGATTAACTGAAAGAAAAGATGAGATTGGATAAGCCATTTCAGGAAATTTTTTTCAATTCAAATTAGGACTTCAGTTTCCAAATCTCCTTTCAAAGAATAATATTAATGCAGTGCAAATCAGAATCTGTAATATAATTAACAACAAACCAAGGCAATTTTGTTACATAAATTAGTCTAGGGTTGGAGATTTAGCTCAGTGGTTTGGCATCTGCCTTGAAAGTGCAAGGTCCTGAGTTCGATCCACGGTAACCACATACAACAATAGTGGGCCTGGTGGCTCACGCCTATAATCCCAGCATTTGGGAGGCAGAGGCAGGAGGATTGCTGTTTCAAGGCTTGCCTGGGTGGCTACATAGTGAGCTCAGGGCCAGCCTGAACTACAAAGCAAGACCTTATCTCAAAAACAAAGCAAAACAAAAATAAATAAATAAATTAACCTATTTATTATAGGTGAAGAATGTCACAAATAGTAGAACTTATATTGGTTATTTAGTTTCTTCAGTCTTCTGATAGTAAACGTGACTGATGGCAAAAATGGTATTATAGGTCAACGTACCTACAATATGTAGCTGAAGGTACAAAAATGCTTGAACTGTAAGTTAAATTTTGAATTAATTTTTTGTATATGCACGAATCTTTGTTGAATTAGGATATTTAATATATCAAACACATCACAATTCAATTAAAAGTAACAACTGATAGTTTTTTTTTCCCTAATGGTAGGAAGTATAACTGAATTATAAACAGATACAATTAGCTGATCTTGGGTTGCTTTGATACTCTTTATTTAAAAAAAAACTATTATAGTGAAATTATTTCATTATAGAGGTTTTTAGAATCTTTGAAGAGTAGCAGCTAAAGAAATGTGCTTTAAGCCGGGCGTGGTGGCTCATGCCTGTAATCCCAGCACTCGGGAGGCAGAGACAGGAGGATTGCTGAGTTCGAGGCTTGCCTGGGCTACATAGTGAGCTCAGAGCCAGCCAGAACTACAAAGCGAGACCCTGTCTCCAAAAAAAAAAAAAAAAAAAAAAAGAAATGTGCTTTATAGTTTGTGAATTATAATTTAATTCACTTCATAGTTTGTAGAGGTTTCAGTACATAGTTGCTGGCTCCAGTGCAAGGTGGTGCGGCAGAGGGGAATCGCTGAGGGGAAACAGTCCATGGCAGAGCAGAGCAGGCAGAAGACAGCAGGCAAGTGAGCTATAAGACACCCAGCAATAAGCAAAAATCCCAACAGCTTCTTTTAATCCCTTAATCTTGTCCAGGCTAGGGAAGGTAGCATTCACATCCTTTATCCTAGCATAGCACTGTGAACCAATTCCAGCCTCACATCTATGATCCCAGCAGCACATACCATAGGCTCAGCCACTTCCAAAAAGCCCTACCTATGACCATATGAGGCTTTGGGGGTGTATCTAGATATAAACCATAACAAGTATTGATGCCTGTTTTGAATTACTTTATGAAATAACGCTCTGTGTTGCTTTCCTTAGTCTTTCCTTAGCCTTTCTGAGCTCCAAATTGTCTTATAAGTTATATATATTTTTTTGTCTTAGACATCCTTTATCAAATAATCCTTTTATGTGGAGAGTCTTTTATCAGAACTATTTAGGGGCTAGGGGTGTACTCGTGGTTCTGGTGCCTACCTGGCAAGTGCAAAGCTCTGAATTTGATCCCCAGTTCCCCCAAAACCTGAAAAAATAAGTATTTAGATTCTATGAAAATATTCACTACTCAAAGATAATTTAGAAAATAGCGTGAATCAAACATTTTATAACTTTAAAGATAACCAGTATGTTTAAATTTATCTGAGAAACCTCATTTTGTGAGAGTTTGCATTTTTTTAATACAATGAATAACACACACTTTGTTATTCATTCTATTGCATCTGGACTGTAGTCTTGAAATACAGATTTGCATAGCTTTTTATGACTTTATAACATTACATTTTTCTTTAATAAGTTCCCATTTGGACAAAAAATTATTTCCAATGTTTTACTCTTTTAAGTGCTTTAGCGCTCCCATGTGTGCTTATAGGTTTATAAAATTTGAAATAAAACAGTATAAAATTAAATTCTGCATACTGTCAATAATTTTTTTATTTTTTCTTTTTGAGACAGGGTCTTGCTTTATAGTTCAGGCTGGCTCTGAGCTCACTATGTAGTCCAGGCAAGCCTCAAACTCAGCAATCTTCCTGTCTCTGCCTCCCGAGTTCTGGGATTACAGGAGTGAGCCACCACGCCCTACACTGTGGTATGTGGTATTGATTGCTGGTGGGCATGAGTCTCCACACCCAGCACTGTATGTGGTTACTGGGGATCGAACTCAGGACCTTGTGCTTGCGAGGCAGGCACTGGAACCACTGAGCTAACCCTCTGGCCCTTTTTTTTTTTTTTAAGACAGGTTTCTCTCTGTAGTTCAGGCTGGCCCTGAACTTACTTTGTAGAGCAGGCAGGCCTTGAACTCAGCAGTCCTCCTGCCTCTGCCTCCTGAGTGCTGGGATTACAGGTGTAAGCCATCACGTCCAGCACTGTGGTATGTGGTTACCGGGCATCAAACTCAGGATCTTGCACTTGCCAGGCAGATGCTGGAACCATTGAGCCAAATCCCTGGCCCAATAATTTTTTTTTTTTTTTTTTTTGCTTTTTGGAGACAGGGTCTTGCTTTGTAGTTCAGACTGGCCCTGAGCTCACTATGGTGCCCAGGCAAGCCGCTGCGAACTCAGCAATCCTCTTGTCTCTGCCTCCCGAGTGCTGGGATTACAGGCGTGAGCCACCACGTCCGGCATTGTAGTATGGTGTTGATTGTGGTGGGTGTGTCTCCACGCCCAGCATTATATGTGGTTACCGGGGATCGAACTCAGGTCCTTGCGCTTGCGAGGCAGGCGCCGGAACCACTGAGCTAATCCTCCGGCCCTTTTTGAGACAGGGTCTCACTTTGTAGTTCATGCTGGCTCTGAGCTCACTATGTAGGCCAGGCAAACCTCAAACTCAGCAATCCTCCTGTCTCTGCCTCCCGAGTGCTGGGATTACAGGCGTGAACCACCATGCCCGGCGAGAATAAAAATTTTTAATCTTATTGTTGATTCATGAAAAATCAAAAGGAAACAGTACTTGGGGAAGTCTAGGGTAGGGGTGAGGGCATACTTAATTTGCCCCTCCCCCAGTACATCAGTGTACTCAACAGCTTGACAGCTGCAGGTCTCATTCTTCAAGGTCTTGTAAGTGCTTGTCTATATATAATAGTACTTCATTTGAAACATAACAATGATCTTTGGTTCATTAAATTTTTAAAAATTTCAGCAAGTAAATACATTTTTTTAACTGAATTCTTTTTTTTTTTTTTGCTTTTTGGAGACAGGGTCTCGCTTTGTAGTTCAGGCTGGCCCTGAGCTCACTATGGTGCCCAGGCAAGCCGCCGCGAACTCAGCAATCCTCCTGTCTCTGCCTCCCGAGTGCTGGGATTACAGGCGTGAGCCACCATGCCCAGCATTATACGTGGTAACCGGGGATCGAACTCAGGTCCTTACGCTTGCGAGGCAGGCACCGGAACCACTGAGCTAACCCTCCGGCCCTTTTTAACTGAATTCTTGATTGATACATTTTATATATGTATCACAGTCATACTCAAAATGGGGAATTTGTACCAGTATATGACATGAGTAAATTTTCATTTTTATCCATTCCCTGGCCATCCTACAACCTCCTTACCCACTATGTACATATGCTTTCCTTTTTTTTAAACATCATATTTTTTCTTTCCCATTATTATTATTATTTTTATGAGACAGGGTCTCACTTTGTAGTTCAGGCTGACCCTGAGCTCAGTGTGTAGCCTAGGCAAGCCTCAAACTCAGTAATCCTCCTGCCTCTGCCCTCCAAGTGCTGGGATTACAGGTGTGAACCACCACGCCTGGCATTGTGGTATGTGGTACTGATTCCTGGTGGGCATATTGTTGTATGTGGTTACTGGGATCGAACCAGGGACCTTGTGATTGCTGGGCAGGTGCTGGAACCACTGAGCTAAATCTCCGGCCCTCTCCTCTCATTATTTGCCTCTGCCCTTTTCCCTTTGAATATTTTATATTTCACAGTGTCAATCATACATTCTAGAACCCATTTACATCTTCAGATTCTCATACCAAAAAAAGACACAGCATTTACACATCTGAGACCTATTTATTTCACTTGGACGTATGTCCTCAAGGTATGGCCATTTGAGTATAAATGAGTCAAACTTAACCATTCTTTATGGCAGAGTAATACTCCATTTTATTAAAGCAAAACCCAACAACAAACAAAAACTCGTGTCTTCTTTATCCAGTCTCCATTTGATGGCCATTTGGGTTGTTTCCAAGATTTAGCTATCACAAACTGAGCTGCTATAAACATGGGTACACATACGTTGCTATGAAATGATTCTTTTAATTCTTTTGTGTATAATCCTAGCAGAGCAATAGCAGGGTCAAATGGGACCTCTAATTCTAATTTTTTGAGGAATCTCCACGCTGATCTGTTTCCATAATGGTTGTACCAGTCTGCATTCTCACCAACAGTAGAGAAGGGTTCCTTCCTCCCCGCAGCCTCACCAGCATTTATTGCTGGTTAATTTCTCATTAGCAGCCATTCTTTGTGGAGTGAGATGAAATCTTAGAGTTGTTTTCATCTGCATCTCTTGAATGACCAGTGATGCTGAGCATTTCTTCATATGCTTCCTGGGTGCTTTTACTTCCTCTGAAAAGTGTCTGTTCATTTCAGATGCCTATTTCTGAATTGGGTCTAAATTTGGGGGGTGGCTGATTTTTTTTTTTTTTTGAGACAGGGTCTCAGCTTTGTAGTTCAGGCTGGCCCTGAGGTCACTGTAGCCCAGGCAAGCCTTGAACTCAGTAAATCCTTCTGCCTCTGCCTCCCCAGTGCTGGGATTACAGGCGTGAGCCACCACGCCCGGCACTGTGGTATATGGTATTGATTGCTGGTGGGCGTTGAGTCACCACGCCCAGCATTGTATGTGGTTACGGGGATCAAATTCAGGACCTTGAGCTTACAAGGCAGGTGCCCGGAACCACTGAGCTAAATCTCCGGTCCTCTAGCAGTGTTTGTTAAAGAGACTGTCTTCCCTCCATTGAGCATACTTGGCTCCTTTGTCAAGGATTAGGTGGGTTGGTGTGTCTGGAGTTGTTACTGGGTCTTCTGTTCCACTGGTCCTCAGATCTGTTATTTTCAGCAAGTAAATCTTTTTTTTTTTTTTTTTGAGGCAGGGTCTGGCTTTGTAGTTCAGTCTGGCCCTGAGCTCACTATGTAGCCCAGGCAAGCCTGGAACTCAGCAATCCTCCTGCCTCTGCCTCCCGAGTGCTGGGATTACAAGCGTGAGCCACCACGCCCGGCAGTTATTCCTAAACTTTGTTTAGTTGGAAAACTTAAAATTATTCATGGAATGGATGTTTATACAAATTTTTATTATATAGTAAAATAATTGAGCAATTTTTAAAAACATAATTATATCATTAATACTTGTAGCATAGTATTTTCTGTCAAACATGTTGAAGTATAGTTTATGTTGGCAAATGTCATGATTACTTTGTATTAATTTAAAATCTGTATTACATTAAAACCCAGGAACCAGCTTACTAAAAATATAGGCCATGTGATAAATTCTTCTGAGCCATTTATAGATTGGGTTTTAATTTGTGAGTTTGTTAAAACTTTGGGAATTAAAGATTCCAGCTAAACATCTCAAGTGTTTGAAACAATACATTTTCTCAGAATTCATGAAATTATTCTGTGTCATTTACACTTACTTGGCTCAGCAGGCCCAGCAGTGAGGTATTTTTTATTTTATATTTGTTTTTGCAGGGATCTTAGCAACATCAATTGTGAAGAGCTTGGGCCTTTGCCTCCTGGATGGGAGATCCGTAATACTGCAACAGGCAGAGTTTATTTCGTTGACCATAACAACAGAACAACACAATTTACAGATCCTCGGCTCTCTGCTAACTTGCATTTAGTGTTAAAGTAAGTTTTTAAAACAATACATGTTGAAATGCTAGTCTGAACAAGGAAATTTGATCGGTGCTTTTAATAGTAAACGTGAAATAATATCTGCTTTCTTCAACTTGTAGTTCACTCTTATCGATCAGATTTTATTTAAGAGTTATGGCAAGTTTTACTCTGACAGGAGTACTTTAATTCTGTACTTGAGTAGGACCTAGTCTTGAAATGTTAAGAAAATGTAGTTATTAAATGTATTCAAGCATAAGGAGCTTTTTTAGGGGCAATAGCTTGACAGGAGAAGGCTAATCTGGTGTTGCCATTACAGTCACTCCTATTGCTGACATTTCAGTAGTAGTTGTTATATGATACATGTTCTCTGTATTTTATATATATTAGCAGTTTCATCCTCAGAAAAACTCTGATGTATTTACCGTAATTTTATAGAAGATGAAACTACAGAAACTGACTTTCTGTAGGTCAGTAAGTAGCCACATCTTGATTCATACCCAGACTCCTAGACTGTAATCTGTTGGCCACTGAATTTAGCATTGTTTGTGTATTATTTGCATCCTGTGCTTTTCTTTCCTCTCTAGATGCCTAGGTTTTTTTGTTTGTTTGTTTTTTTTGAACTGCATTAGTTACTGGCATTGCCTTTTGGGTAAGGAAGGAAGAAGGAAGAGAGAGAAAGGAAACTTCTTTACTGAGCAAAGTGGCAGTGTCTTTTTCACCCGTTCTGGCAAAAACACTTGGTAGCAACAAGGTTTTTGGCTTTGGAATCTGGAAAAAAAGGGTTGATGTTGGAACGTGGTGGTAGAGGACTTGCCTAGAATGGGCCAGGCTATCGGTTTGATACCTGCATCATGCCAAAAAAAAGGAGAGTGAAGTTCTGTGTGACTCCAGAATAACTAAGCCATTGTAGCATTTCTTAGTAAATGGTGTTACCTACTCTGCTGTCTTCAGTTGTACTCAAAAGTGAAGTACCTCTGATGTACATGAAGATACTAAAACAAAACCAATTTTGTGATACATTTTAAGATGAGTTTGGAAAATATCCTTGTTTCAGTAACCTTTTTGGAAATAGGTTAAATAGAGGAAAACAGTTAGGTCAGAAAAGGCTGCAAGTTGCTTCAAATAATAGAAGATAACATTTAAAATATCTGTCTTTGGGTTTTTGCTTTGTTTTGTTTTTTTGAGACAGGGTCTCACTTTGTAGTTCAGGCTGGCCCTGAGCTCACCATGTAGCTCAGGCCAGCTTCTAACTCAGCAGTCCTCCTGCCTCTGCCTCGTGGAGTGTTGTGATTACAGTGTGTGAGCCACCATGCCCAGCACTGTGCTATGTGGTATTGTTGGCTGGTGGGTGTGAGTCAACATGTCCAGTATTGTATGTGGTTAACACAGGTCAAACCAGGGACCTTGTGATTGCTAAGCAGGCACTGGAACCACTGAGTTAAATCTCTGGCCCTGGTTTTTTGAGTGTATCCTGGCAGTCTCATTGTGTCACTGTATCTTGCTTTATTGTGAATGGAAGATTCTAAAACATTGGTTATAAATTAAATTTACATGTATTTGAGTCCCCCAAGGAGTAAGCACTTGAAGAAATATAGAGAATTAAGGTCTTTTTCTGTGTGTGCACTAGGATACAGAGCTGAGGTACCAATACAAGTGTAGCTGACAGTTTACCTTGCTCTGGGGTGTTAACCTAGTGACAAAATTGCAACCTCATAAAGTATTTTTATCTGCCCATTAATATCTCAGAGGAACTTTTCTGAAGTAACTGTGTCATTTTAGTCTTTTGCTAGCAGTATTGTGAATTCCTGTTGATCCAGAACCTTACCAGTACCTGATATTATTAGACATTAAAATTTTTCTTTTGTCTGACACTGTTTTTAATGATATGTTGTTTTGACTTTGATTTTATTAATATGCTTGAATACCTTCCCATAGTTTTGTTGACTATTTGAATTTTTTTTTTTGATGAAGAGCCTCTTCATTCCTTTGGCCATTATCTATTGAGATTTTTCATTGGCCTGTTGACCAGTTATATTAGCTCTTATGAACTGGTCATATTCTTTGCTCATTTTGTGATGTATTACTTGTATTTAAAAGTTTGAACTATAATGAATTTTAAATATGCTTATTGTTTTGTCCTTTGTAAAAAATCTAATCCACCCTTGCCAGGCATTGTGGCATATGTCTATAATCCCAGCATTAGGGAACCTGAGGCTGGAGGATTGTCTTGAGTTCAAGGCCAGGCTGAACTTCATAGTGAGATCCTGACTCAAAAAAACAAACAAACAGGGCCGGAGGGTTAGCTCAGTGGTTCCGGCGCCTGCCTCGCAAGCGTAAGGACCTGAGTTCGATCCCCGGTTACCACATATAATGCTGGGCGTGGTGGCTCACGCCTGTAATCCCAGCACTCGGGAGGCAGAGACGGGAGGATTGCTGAGTTCGCGGCGGCTTGCCTGGGCACCATAGT